>PVIJ01018420.1:0-26400 GCA_004024925.1 Scalopus aquaticus | reverse complement strand
GACCTGGATGTAAGACCTGAAACCATAAAATGTATAGAAGAAAATATAGGCAAAACTCTACATGACATACATCTCAGCAAAATCTTGAAAGACACATCCCTCAAAGCGAAGGAAGTGAAAGACAATATAAACAGATGGGATTATATCAAAATAAAAAGCTTCTGTACAGCAAAAGAGACATTAACCAAAACTAACAGATACCCTACCAACTGGGAAAAGATCTTTGCACACAATACATCTGATAAAGGACTGATAACAAAAATTTACAAGGAACTTACACAACTCAACAAAAACAAAGCCAATAACCCAATCAAAAAATGGACAGAGAGCTCAAAAGGCACTTCTCCAAAGAACAAAAAGCAAATGGCCAACAGAAACATGAAAAAATGCTCAACATCACTTATAATCAAGGAAATGTACATCAAAACCACTATGAGATACCACCTCACACCTGTGAGGATGGCACACATTAACAATGCAGGCAATAACAAATGCTGGAAAGGATGTGGAGAAAAAGGAACTCTTCTACACTGCTGGTGGGAATGTGAACTGGTCCGGCCCAAAGCTTTTTAATCTTTCTCTGAGATGTTTACCTCCTTTCTACGGTATGGCCAGGAATTAGAGTTATGTCATCATAGTTGGTGGGAATCATCATTTTGTCTTTTTCCAAATATTTGAGGATTTCTATCCTCATGGTAACTTCCCCCAAACCCTCTGCTACACTTCAACTGCTCTAGAACAACTTGCAGTATCCCCTTCACTGAATTAGATACATATAAAAACAAAAAATTCATTTCACTTGAAATTCTTCAAACTAAAAGAAACCAAAAATTAAAAATTCCAGCTATGTATTTGAAATAAGTCTAAAAAAAAAACTGTGGAGTAGCCAACAATAATTTGACATTTAATTATATGAGCATGCCACAAATATAATACATCTTGAAAATAAGCATTCATCTCAGGGGCAAACACTGCAAAATTTCTTGTTTGAAGTTTCATAGAATTGTTCAGCTCTAAAAAAAAAACATTGAATAAAAATTCTACCAGTTCTCCTCACCATATTATAATCTTTACTTTAGAGATTTCATAAGAAAAGGAATTTAACAAAGTCATTAAACAATATAAGTGATAGAGTATAGGCTAGAGTAAGATCTTTCATTCATATCTATTTACACTTTCAATAGAAACCCGTGTGGCTACCTGAGGTAACAATTCATAACTATTACACACAGATAAATTATGAAGTCATCTCCAGACAAGATTCCATGGTTAGCATCCAGTAGTAAATGGGAATCTCTTGGCATATTTGCTGTGCTAATTCCAAGGATCCAAACACACCTTATTAGTTCTTAGCAACATGTAGATATGTTGGAAACATCTCAAATAGAAGAAATGATTTGAGGTTCAGGAAAATACAGACTCTTTCCCAAACTTAATTGTCATTGTATTTACATGATAAATCAAATTATGACTAATCATGTTTGAAATATTATAATATTTGTATAAAACAAACATATATAGAAGTTTTGTTGGTACACATTCACATTATCATCAGCGTATTAATAACATTAAAATATCCTTAGTATATAGCTTATTATAATAAATTTGTAGATGTGAGTCTATAAATTAATAAAGATGAGTATCATTTTTTCCTGATAGTTCTGATTGCTTTTTGTTGTTGTTGTTGTGTTTTGGTGTTTTTGGTGGTATTAAATTTATAAAATTAGATAGCAATTAGAATGGGATGGTTTTAATGCCATCACAGGCTACAAAATCAACACAAAATCTAAGCCTGTGAATGCCTGAAGGGTATGAAATGAAACCAATCACAAACACCCTACATGGTAATTTTTGTCAATCAATAATTTCCTTGTATTTCTTCTGCATTTTTCTACAAATTTCTCTCCTGAGTTCCTGCCCTGCAGTGTTCTGGAGGGAAAATTTCTTCTCAGTCTGATGAAATAATCAAAATAACATAAAACAGATTAACAGGAGAGAAAACCAATGTAATTATGCACAAAATGGGAACTCTCATAGACATGAGGGGCTGGACCAAGGCAAAGGTGATATGAGCTGTATGTATTCGTGAGTGAGAGAAAGGGGAGGACCTGGACACTTCAAAGGGAGACGGAGGATATTTCATACACAAAAAGAAGAGCAGACGTTTGGGAATTAGATATTTGCCATGCCATATAGAGAGGTGATTCTGATAGAAAGGTTATTTCTGGTAAAGACCTAGTTCTGGGTAAGACCTCCCAGTTACATTCTTCTAGAAAGGGAATGGTAAAAGTTTTTCTTGAGCCCACAAAGCCTCCATTGATTTCAACTGAAAATAATCCAACACTCCCAGTGGCACATCTTGGAGAGATCTCTTCTGAATTTCCTAACCACAACCATTTCAATCTTGGCAGATTTCAAGTGATTTTTCGAAAAAGAAAAAAAAAAACTTAAAAATTTTAATATCTCCCTCAGTTTACCTTTTAACAGATCTTGAAAAAGTTTTCTCATAATCATGCTTTGTAAATAACAACATTTTCCTATTTGAAAAAGTCAATCCATTCTATTTTGTTACCTAAAATCTGTGATTTTTGACATGTAGGAAAATATTCGATGTATCAGTATACAATACCATGAAAATGAAAATCACATTTTGCTGAATGCTACATTCAAAAACATCTTTTTGATAATGTTATTAATTGAAAAGATTATTTATGGAAAATGTTCCAAAATATCCTGATTATAATTTAAATCAATTGTTGAGCTTAGTTTGATGGGAAGGTGAAAAATGCAGCTGTCTGACTGTTTACTTGCAGATCTAGAAGGAGATAAATCCTAAGTAGCATATTTATTTCTGGCAACATTTCTATTGTCAGTGATTAAAAAAAATAGCTACAACCAAAGGCAAAAATAGAATTAATAATCTGATGATTTTCGTGCAGTAATTAAAAAAAAATTCAACAGTTGACAAAATCTTGTCAGTTTATACTAATGCCATCAAGGAAGAAGTCATGAGTCTTACTGGAATTAATTCTGCCCAGTTTTTATGTATGATTCTTTATAATACAATAGAGATGGCCTATTATTTGTCATGCTCTGTTTTGTGATAAGAATGTTCATTGTAAAATGATTTTTAATTTTCTGAGGGTATTTAATTTGCTTCCCTTGGATTTGCTATAGGAACTGCCAGATCAGGGTCTAACCCTTCTAGCTGATAAGGGATTTCTACTCAGAAAGCTTGGCTATACCAACTACACAACTAATAAAAGAATGTTTTGCATGCCTTAGCCTTTTACTCCATCGACCACTGCTTTCTAATGTCTATGACACTAATGTAGGATCTAGAATTAAAGAAGCATCAAGGTACTTAAGCACAAGTATGGCTCACAGACACACTGGGAATAAAGACAATGCAGACCTTTCTTTTTCCTGAGTGATCAACCAAACCGAAATCCATTCCTCAAGCCACTATGATAAAAAATCCTTAAAAATCTTATTAAACACTTTTTTTAAAGAGTTCAAAACATAGTCACCTAGGTGTTACGTGCTTTGAAAGCTAGACAGGGAGTATTTATTTCCTCCATTTCTACCAAAGCGTTCCTTCTTGCAGTATGTGGTTTGGATCTGATTGTACTTGCCTGCACATAGGTCAAGAGGTTTCACTACAACTCAAGTCACTCAGTGCTCATAAAAATATGGGTTTATTGGGGAAAATCCACATGACAATAGAGCAAGCATGCAATTCAACTGACAGTAAAAAGCACTAACAGGAGGTTCTGTAGACCAGCCATTGAGAGCAACCTAAATTCAGATCTAGACCCTTCCATGCGTGTCAGATTAAGGTGAAAAGAAGGCTGCTCCACAGTACTCAATTCCCTGGTGTTTCCCTGGATCTCATCACCTTTTATGCTATATCACTCTTCCAGCAATAGTGGTTTCCAGGGAGTATGTCAAACAAGTTTCTACACACACACACACACACACACACACACACACACACACACAGTGTGTCAGCAACACCGCAGTGATGAAAGAAACAGGAGTCATGGAGCAGGCTGTAAAATGCAGGATGCTGTTCAAGAGCAAGATCCTGGCCTTTTTACTGACAGAGAAAAGGGTGGGTCAAAGTGAATGCTGGATTTGGGCTTTAGGGAGAGTGAGTCTGCTGATATACTCCCGACGCCCACCCATAGCTCCAAACTTATTTACAAGGCACTCCACTAATCAGTCTCCATGGGGCGCAAAGCACATCAGTCTCAGCACCCTCCAGCCCCCTGAATTCCTGGTCATACGTCAGGATGTAGACCTATTGCCTCAGGGTGATCAAGCATCCTGCTCTCCTCTAACTGGAAAGGAGCTTTGTACACCTGCATACGCTGTATATGTATATGTATATGTATATGTATATGTATATGTATATGTATATGTATATGTATATGTATATGTATATGTGTGTGTATAACACAATTCTCTCCACTCCAGTGTATTTTCTGAGAGAAATCATCTTGATCCATTGAATGTAGTGGTTATTTGCTATTAATTCTGACTTCCTTGAATAATATTTGTCAATGTCTGGAGATGTCGTCGTCAAAATTTGGGGAAAGATACTGACATCTAGTGGCTACAGGCCAAAGATGTTACTAAACATCCTGTAATGAACAGCAAAGAAAGCTCCAACAAGGAATTATCTTGTCCAACATCAAAATAAAAAAATATTTTGAAATGTAAGTCAGATTCTTTATAGACATGCCAATGGATTGCCATCTCACTCTGAGTTAAAAACTAGCCTTGTTATTAATTGCCTACCATACTCCATAGTACTCAATCCCCTCCTATTTCCCTGATTGTATCACTTTTTATGCTATGCCACTCTTTCAGTGAGAGTGGTCTCCAGGGGGTATGTCAGACAAGTTCCTATGTCAAGGTTTAGCATGTTTTTATGTCTCTCCTAGGTCTATGTTCTCAACGATACTTCTCACTTGCCCATTCACTTCATTTAGGTGACTGCTTGATATTGTCTTACTGGTTAGATCTTCTATCATCATGTACAAAATATCACCCACATCAAAAGCCAGGTCTCCGCATTACCTGTCTTTGTTTTGTTTTTCCACCTAACTTCAGAAATATATTAACTTTTTCTTTTTATTTCTTCTATAATAAAAGTTTGATTGAGGTTAAGAGCACCTTTTTTCTATTTTGTTAGTTTCTTGAATACCTAGATGGATAGATATCCAGAATGGAAATAAGTATTCAACAAATATTTGCTTTATATATGAATAAATGTATTTTACAATTGAAAAGTCTGCTTATTTATCTATTTCTATGAAATAGCATTAAACTTTGTTTAACTGGAATCAAAGGAATAAAACATATCAATTTTCAACTAAAGAGTTTTGATTGCTCTCACATTTTGATTGTATGAAAGTAGAATATCTAATAAGCTCTTCTCAGTCCGAGGAAACATGGATCACATCAATAAGATGGAGATCAAAGGGCATAGGGATTAGAAGAGAAGAATTAAATGTTCTGTTACTTTCCCTTTTACTTTCAATTGATAAATAATTAGGGGTTAAATTCTCAGTTCTTTGATTTGCTTTAAACCAATTCAAAAAGGAACAAATTACCTGAAACCTTCAAAGACAACTTCTGTTAATCAGTAAAATGCAGTTAACAAATTTCCTGTGCATATTCATGCACTGTGAACAGCTAATTCTAGTCCCATCTAACAGAGTAAGTTCAGAATTGCTGTTGAGTTGGCTCTCTCAATGTTACGTGCTATCTTAACTCACTATACACTTGTTTCTTGATTTATGTTATAAACGTTTTGGAGAAAGCAGGTCATTGACTGTATTTTAGTTTTAAATTATAGCTCATCCTGATATTTTATGGATGTGAATTGGATAGAACTTAGTTAAGACAACAAATGTAAATATAATTAATGTATCATATGTTTTCACATTATTCAGTGATATATCGATTCAAATTATTTCCATCATTTTGCTTTCTATCCTGCAGAACTTCACTTTTATGTACACTAACATTGTTAGTGTCTCAATATATCTGTAGGTATAGAAATAATACATTTTTTATGGTGTCTTTTTAGGAAGCAAAGAAACATTTCTCCAAGGTCTCATCCATATACTACACCTAAGTCCATTTCAGTTTAGAATTTGGGTAGTAAACTTATGGTAAAATCAGTCACTAGAGGAAGGAATAGTTTGATTAGTTCAAATGCTTCATGATTTTCCCTGAAACTGATGACATATTTACCTCTTCTAAGTGGTGGTTATGAGAACAAATGTGTGGTTCTGTTAGAAAGAAAGAATTGGGGAGTGGATAATCATACAAGTATGTTGCAAGTAATTTGGGATCCATTATTTTCTCTTCATCTCTGTCCCAACATTTTTTTTTAAACCAATTTAATCCACTGCTTTCATGGATATTTATTTATTTATTTATTTATTTATTTATTTATTTATTTATTTATTTTCCAGATTTTAGAAATCTGCCATTCAGAACTTTAAGCACTTTACACTCCTAAATTCTAGTTTACTCTTTTTGCTTGTTCATTTTCACATTACAATGATTTCTCAAAAAAAAAACTTAAAGAGGAAAAAAGAAAACTTAAAAAGGAACACAGTTCTGATCAGTTTAAAACCCTACCAGTTTAAAGTTATATAACTCCATAATAACTTTTTCTCTTCTAGATAAGAGATCTCTGTTTGCATTAATGTGTTTTGCAATCTCTTACTGAGGTCAGTGACTGTTTGGTTTCTTAGCCTCAGATTCTAACTCTATACCATGGACAGAATAATACTTGAAAATATTGTTAAATTAATTGTATACAGTAAGCATTTATTCACAATTGCTTATTCTAGAATCTTTGATTCACAATGACCACTTTGGGTTATAGTGGCACATAAGTAAACTAATATTAATAAAATGTATCTGACCAACTTTGAGCATTATATTTCATCTACTCTCATCTTAGATTAAAATATCATAAAAGACTAATACATATGGAACACTGAATTTCTCTGTCAGTTTAATTCCTATTTACTATATTTTTCTTGCTAAAAGCAGATGGAGCAAAAATATGTACTTGCCTAGATTTTTTAACAAGTGATATTTTATGAACACAAAACATACAACAGATGATCTATAACTATAGTCAAAAATCATATTAAGTAACAAAAGTAGAAAAACACATTTTTTGTTCATTCTATGTCATTTATACATCATCAAGGGTAAAATCCAAGTTATTTCTAAAACAAATCAACACAAATAATGTTTATCAGTGTTTCATTACCTTAAAGCAAGTAAACTAAGCAATGTAAGAGAAATAATAAGTGCCTAAAAAACAGCTTCAACCCCAAGAGTTCACTCTGTAGTTGAAGATATTCAAGTGAGTATGCTCTTTAAAAATCTATAGGAGATTGATAGATGGCAATGTTCAAGATAAAAAAATAACAAATGTAACACCATTGCTTCATAAAAATAATACCTAGAGTCTATTTATCTATATATTCTAAATAGTTATATTGGGTTCTATTAATTATTGTTTGAAAAGTTCAGTTACACATTTTTCCATTTTTAGCATGGTGTATCATTTTTATTATTTGCCACATCTTTCTTTGACGATTGAGATTTTACAGTCTATGGTTGTCTTTTTATAATCATGTTCTCATGTGATCCAAGAGATAATGCCCTAATTTTGTCTTATTACCCCCATTTTATAGATGAAGAAACTAAATTTTCAAGAGTTTGAGTAGATTGCTTAAAATCACTTTTCTTGAAAATGACTGAATTCAGATTTTAAATCAAGCCTATTTTAATCAACCCTTCATAAGCTTTTCTTCCTATTATGTTCAAGAAATGAGAATCCTACTTTCCCAATGACTAACTTTACAATTTCTACCTACACTAGCATTTTAAAGATTTTTGTTTAACAGGAAGCATAAAATATCAGGAATGGGATTCCTTGCAAGAGTGTCACTTATTCCACTTATACCTAATGTAGAAGACTTTTCCTACAATATTTGGAGAAAACAGTCAACTAGTCTCTCATTGATTAACTTAAATGATAGTGTACTAAAATTATTACATCCAAATTTATTTCAATATAATTATCAGAATGTGTTTTTCAAAGCAAATTCTCTATGTATGTTTTGGTTGTATCTCATAGGATCAAAGATAATACATACAGGGCCTCCCTGGTGGCGCAGCGGTTGAGCGCTGTGCTGTGGAGCTGTCAGCAGCAGCGATGCGAGTTCGACGCCCGGCAGGGGAGAATCCCACATGGTGCAGCAGAACTCTCCTGCCTCGCCCGCTGCTCCCCTCAGCAGTGTATTTCTGATCTGCCTGTTCTGCTCCCCACTCTGTATCTGGTGAACCCTCTCACTGCCCCATGACTCTGGCTTATACCCCAGCTTGTATGTATAAATAAATAAATCTTTATAAAAAAAAGATAATACGGGCCTCCCCGGTGGCGCAGCGGTTAAGCACTGCGCTGTGGAGCTGTTGGCAGCGGAGACGCGAGTTCGACGCCCGGCCGGGGAGAATCCCACATGGTGCGGCAGACCTCTCCTGCCTCGCCCGCTGCTCCCCTCAGCAGTGTATTTCTGATCTGCCTGTTCTGCTACCCGCTCCGTCTCTGGTGAACCCTCTCGCCGCCCCACGCCTCTGGCCTGTACCCCAGCTTGTATGTATAAATAAAAAATAAAATCTTTAAAAAAAAAAAAAGATAATACATACAGATAGTCTAAGTAATCGTTTACCTTTCAACATTCTTCTTTATTCATTGAGGTCCATTTAAATAAGCAAGATCCAAAAATTCTGATACTTTAAAATTTGTGCTTATGACTTCCTGATATTAAATACTTAGCTAAAGAGAACCCAGATAACCTATTTATTCCAAAGGTCTCTCTGGGTAAGCCAAATATTTCTGGTTTCAGGATTATACCCAACAAGATTCCAGTTATTTGGGGTCAGTTTCAAGATTCCAGAGAGTGTACACTGAGACAACAAAATGAAGATGTCACTGTTTTAAAAATTTCCCTCCACAGACTATGGAATCAAACTACTTACCTTGCAAACATTTAAGATGGGGTTCCCAAGAATAATGAATATCCTTGTCTTGCTTTCTAATAGTCCTCCAATATAACAGTATCATTCTGATTCCTTGAGAATTGAGCAAGAGAAGTTGACTAGAGTCTTAATGACATTTTATCAAAATTTGAACTCTTGTAGAGTTGTATTCTATATAGGATTTGACTAGCACAAAGTAAAGTTCTATTGCCTATCCATCCTCAATAAAGATTAGATAAATTTAATCATCAATTTGCCTTAGATGTCAACCCATAATAAATTTACAGTCAACTAAAATTTGAGATTTAAATTGCTGGTTTCTTCTGTTAAGACATCTATCATCTCACTTTTTATATATTTCAATAATAAAATTGATATTTATTAATATATTTCATTTAAATAAAATCTTCATTTATTCACCCTAACATAAAGATATTTTAGGATTTGGGGACTTTTAAGTGTATATTCCCCATATTCTTCATTAAAGTAAATTTAAATTTACTGAACAAGATCTATGCAATAGAAGTTTTTACCAAAAAAAAAAAAAAAAATCATGTGTAAGAGTGGGTCAAGAACAATGGGCTTTTGTCTAACTTCTACCCACAGATCAAAATCATTGAGTCAGTGTATTAAAATCTAAATCTCGGATCAGAGACCCTAAGACAAGGATTTGTAAGTTCAATAGAGATATGGAAAGAGAAATGGCCGATTTGGGTGTGTGCCAAACACAGGACATATGGCAGACATTTTTTTAATGTGAAAAAATCGGTAGCATCTGTACTTATACTTTTCTTTTGTTTCTTCCTCCCTAAAAATGGCAGTGCAAAGTATATAAGAAAATGGTGTTATATTCTATTTCATTGTCTTAATCAGTGGAACTATAAATCTTTAAGTGCAGTGTTTGTCCAAGGTCATTTACTTGTCATCCATTGCACCTACCAATCATACATTATACTTTTAACAGATCTGTGGCAGAAAGAGAATTTGAAAGCTGTAATAGACATCCCATTAAATAACCCAATTTGACATGAAGCACATGTTTTAATAGGCAATCCATGTTTATTTCACAGTCTGTGTGTAAGATGAATACATAAAAAAAAAATATTGATCTTCACTAGACCAGCATCTGTAAAATATCTGAATATAGCAATATGTCATATGTAAATCAATATAGGCTCTGTTTTAAAATGTAGATGTATTTAAAAGGCTGACTTTCATTAGTGGGAGTCCAGAATAAAGTTTTTATTAAGTTAGAAGACAGTTCACTCTTATCTACATGTAACTATTTCTTGTTCAAAAGTGGACCCTTTCCTATGCAGTTTGAAATTCCAGAGCATTTGATAGATAAGTTTTCTAGCTTAATAGGTTTGATTTAAGTGGTGGTAGGGGGGTGATGAGTTACAGACAGAAGCTGTGGCTTAATCTTCTCCTTGATGTATTCCTCATACTTGCCCCTAAAATTGCTGACACATGTGGCCTTCTCCCCTACCTTTTTCTTCTTCCATCAAATAGTAATATAAGATCAATTTAGATTCAGGTCATCATAGGCAGATGCTTTCTGACATGATATTTTAAGGACTTGGTCAAGTGTTTGTGTTTAAGTTAACTGAAAAAAAAATCAAAGTTTTATTAAACCCACTTTGATAGCACTAAAAAGAAATAATTAAGTAACTAAATATAAAATACAATCAGAACTACATAATTAATATTTTGGTTATATTGCACTTAAATTTGTATATATACCCATACACACACACATAGTTATTTTGCATATGTGTGTATTGACTTCTCTTGCTGCACAATCACCACACCGACATCTTGTTCAATGTGGTTCAGGGACTCCCAGTATACTTTGGTAGGCCCATTGTTTAGGACTCACAACACTGTCAGCAATTTCTGCAGTGTCAGCTGGTCTCTGTTCTGGCATGCAAACTCACTTAGAAAATAATCTACTTCCAAGTTCATTCAAATTTACTTGCAAATATATTTGGTCATTCATTTTCTTGTGGATGAATGATAGAGTCTCAGCTTCTATCTGCTGTTCCTGGAGTCCACACTCAAGTTCCAGAGGCTGCGCAGAGCTTCTGCTCTTACTTGCACTCCCTTGCCCAGTGATCTTCCTCAATGTGGCTGTTCACTTCATTAGCCAATAAGGAGACTCTTTCACTTCATTCTACTGAATCGGAGTCTCGCATATAACAAAATGAAATAGAAGAGACAGACTATTTTCTTGTCAAGTGACTTAACCACATGTCAAGGTATTCTTTAGAAACAAGTGACAGGTCTTCCCCTACCCCCCAGCTAGGAGGATGAAATCACACAAAGAAATAGATACCAGGAGATGGGACCCTGAAGAGCTCCTTTGTGTCTGTGCACAACATGTGAGAGAATTATTCACATTTGGGCTAGAGTGGCCAATTCTTACTAATATTCACTGTCATTATGAATCAAGGAATTCCAGATGTGATATCCTTTGCTCTGTCAAAAAGATCATTTTGATCTTTGTATGTGTCCATGGTCAGAAGAATCAAAAGGTCCATCTCTCTAAAACGGTCCATGACTGCAACACCAGCAGTCTTTTTAGAGCTACAAAGGTCATTTTTAAAACAATGCAGAAAACAGTTTTACTACAAGAGAATGTTTATCTCGTTGTCAGGTCAGTCACAATATTTTATTGATATATCATACTGTCAAGGCTTGTGGAAAGTTAATACACTTATACTGGTATTCCGCTCTTACTAAAAAAAAAAATCTCATTATCCACACACACTTGTATATATACATCCTCAGATGCTTCAAAGTATCTATGATCCTCAGAAAAAAACAAGATTTCTGTAACTTTTTTTTTTAATTTCAGAGAAAAATTTCTTGGAATTTAATTTCGTGATTTGTGATGAATTTTGAAGTATGATTATGTAAAAATAAGTTATTTGAGGTAATCCTGGATTATTCTTCAATAATGCAAATAGTTACTGAAAATAAAATAAAATAAAAATTATAATAGCCAGTTAATTATTCTCACTACTATTGGCATCTAATATGTTTTCCCTTGAGTTTTAATTTTATGTAAAGCCATATTTATTATGCTAGCTACCTGGAATTGAATTAATTTATTGATTGCAAATTCACTTGTTAACATAATTAGTATAATGTGCCTCTACACTGACTGCTCAGTTAGACACATAAATAGTTTTTCTTAGAAGTTTAGGGAGACTACCTTTTGAAGTTCTAAATATACAAAAAGGTGTTAATAATAAAATGCACTTAGTAAAATCAGACAAAAATCTATATAATTGCCCTCAATTGAAAGCAAGAATACTTTACCTCTTAAGGATACAAATGTGAACACATAAAATGTTGAACTACTAATGAGCAAAGAGGAGAGGAGAAGAAAATGAAACATTTTTCTTTACTATTTGTTCCTAAAAGAGAGTCGGAATATTCAAAGGACCGCCCTAAAAATCTGAAAAGGCACTGGCATGCACTTGAAGGTGTGTGATTACAGTAAATAGATGGCTAGAGCTGCTTCCTTCTCAATTCTGGACAAACCACATTTTCAGATAGAATATTAGGAAAACATTTCTCCAACTTAACTATGACCAATTCTGTATTACTTCCAAATATCATATTATTTCTAAAAATATTATTTCTCTTCTGTTGCTATGTATTCCTTTATTTGTCTAAGTGGCTTCAGGTTCCAATGTCACAAAAAGCTGCATGTGATCTGGTGATATGAAGAATATAGACCCTTTCCCAGAGGTGGTGAAGGTAACAAATGAATACAAAGATGCCATACTTTGGCTTCATTACAGTTTTAAGGTCTTTCTGGAAGTTTTCTTAATCAAGTATTGCTTCATTAGACTTGAAAGTTATGTCAACATATCACCTACTGAAATGACATTATTTTGAGAGTTTCAACACCATCGGAACTCCCATTCCCTGCTTCTTCTTGCTATTATCACCTCTTTAACCTAATACATACTCATCATTACTCTAGTTTTGGTATAAAAGTATCCGGAATTGCCTAGCCTGCTTACTTGGCAATCTATTCCTATGCTATGGCAAGGGATATCATTAGATAGAAATAATTCCCCCAGGAGAAGTTGACTAACATTGCTTATCTGAAAGGCTAAAAGACTTGGATACCCAACATCATTAAATAATTCAGTATGAAATCACAGAAAAGTTTTAGTTTAGATTTTTTTTTTATTTTACCTGCAAAGAGAAATTTAATTTAATATAAGAGCCAAAAGGGAAATGGGGAATGTTTGAGGAGACAGAATAATGATTAAAATGGGGGGATACTACTAGATTAGAGTTACCACCATAACATGTTTAAGACATCACTAAGTTTCTAAATATGTATAAGTTCTTGCTCCTTAAGTTTATGGAATGCATATATTATATCCTTATTTTAGATAAACTAAAAAACAAAGGATTCAAGCTTCCAGAGAGTTTACACTGGGACAACAAAATGAAGATTTCGCTGTTTTAAAAATTTCCCTCCACAGACCACGGAACCAAACTACTTTCTTGCAAACATTTAGGATGGGGTTCCCAAGAATAGCAAATGTCCTGGTCTTGCTTCCTAATAGTCCTCCAAGATAAGAGCATCATTCTGATTCCTTAAGAATTGGGCAAGGGTGTTGACTAGAGTCTTAATGACATTTTATCAGAATTTGAACTCTTGTAGAGCTTCATTCTATGTAGCATTTGACTAGTACAAAGTAAAGTTCTATTGCCTATCCATCCTCAGTAAAGATTAGATAAATTTAATAATTTATTTGCCTTAGTTGTCAACCCATAATAAATTTACAATTAACTTTAAATACTATGCAGATTTACCTAACTTGTAAAACACAATTGATTTTGATAAATACAGACAGGTGCAAATTACTATACACATATATATATACACACACACATATATATATATATATACACACACACACACACACACACATATATATACACACACATATATACATATATATATGTGTGTGTATATATATGTATATATATATACATATATACACACACACACTATATATATATATATATATATATATATAGTGTGTGTGTGTGTGTGTGTGTGTGTATATATGTTAAGTCTGTAGGTTAAATTATTTGTATTTCCTCAATGCCATAGAGAAAATATTTTTATATTTTGGATCACTATTTTTTCTTAATATTGTATGGCATAAATCTAATTTTCCAAATTGAGGCTAATATGCAACTCTTATAATATCTGTTATAGTCAAGATTTTGCTTTATTCTGTCTGTGCTACACATGCTAACACTGGAATTTACCATATCTATATGCATATGTATATCCCATTGAGAATACTAAGAGTCTCTAATATACAATTTTGTTACGTGATTGTTATGGGTATCAAAATGCTTTGTTACATGATTGCCTGTATGATTTCCTAGAAAACTGTGCTTCCTTAAGAACAGGGACAGTATTCACTTCTCTTCTTTGCTAAAGGCCCACCGAAGCAAACATTAAGTGGCAACAAAATGATTTTAGACTTGAGAAGCTGTTAAATCTATTGCTAGATAGTACTGGGCAGCCGTTTACATGTTAGAGACACAGTACACATAAGATTTTTATTTTGTAATGATAGGATTAAAGAAGTTAACTGACAGGAGCGATTCCTTATTGTTTATGTTTTTAAGCACTCAAGAAAAAAAAAAAGCAGGGAGCTTCCCTGGTGGCTCAGGGGTTAAAGTCTCAGTGCTATCAAGTCATCTCTAGCCATTGTGGCATGAGTTCCATTCCCAGCCAGGGAGCTAACCCATATGGCGCAGCAGACCTCTCCTGTCTCGCCTGCTGTTCCCCTCAGCAGTGTATTTCAGTAGATCCACCTGTTCTGCTCCCCACTCTATCTCTGGTAAATCCTCTCACTCTCTCTGCCCCCCACACCTCTGGCCTGCACCCCAGTTCTAGTGTGCATAAATAAAAATAAATCTTAAAAAAAAGAAAGAAAAGAAAAGAAATGCAGCCAGGATATATTTGCTTTACTACATTCCATTTTATATCCAAATATATTATAAAATAAAGAAAACTCCTGAGGCAACAAGTATAGGAACATATACTCTCACAGACACCCAAAATCTATGAAATCTTGGGATTTTCTTGGCAAAAATCACTGCTTATGTACTTTGACCAAAAAAACCTGGCAAGTCTTTGCTACTAAATTTTGTAGCACATTTAAATCTCATTACCATACTTTTTTTTATTTAGTTTGTAAGTTTTTCACTTGCACATTCTCATAATCCCTCAAATTGTGGTTCAGTTTGCTTTTTCTTTATATCAAGTGGTGTTAGTTTTCAGATGATCATAAGCAAAACTATCTATGAAATTATTCAAAAGCCCTGAGGATTGTAAATTGATCATTTTAGTAGAAATTAATATGTTGAAGAAATGATTCAAGTTACTTTGCATTTATTTTGGAAATTCCAGTTTTATAGTTTCTCCCAGATAACTAGAAATATTATCAACCTTATCACTTAATGAGCCTCTTCATATCTTTAAATGGCTAGTATGTAGCAATGAGTCACTGCTTTATGCCTTACAACTTAGTTCCATATTTTTAAATGCATTAATGGGTCTTGTCATTCACATTATGTGTGTGTCACTTGCTTGGCTTTATGCTGACAACATGTTATTAAGATTGAGATTGTAAGGATTAATGCCTAGGAGAGTTATGATCTGACTTGGTCTATTATTTGGAAACACATTTTTCAACTTCAGTTGAAAGTTTCTATACAATGAAATAATAGTCATAAGAGGCTTTTGAAATATAAAATAATAATAATATATTTGAACACATGTACCTATAGTTAAAATGTAATGTTTTAAAGAAAATCCAATTAAAGATTAAGCCTTAGTAACACACAGGAGTTTGATAAGTGTGGAATGTGTGAAATAAGTAAATCATTATCTGTTTATTTGTAGGTAAGATTATTCACCAGTGAATTCATGAATTAAGTCGGGTATGTTAAATTAATTATTCTTAGTTATTTTGCAATTCATAGTATGCACTATACTTTTATAGTTTACTAACTTTACTCAGCACTTGTACTATCAGTAATCTACAAACTGTCACAGAGAAATGGTTCAAGAAAAGACAAACAATGGCAAGAATGAGATGAAAACCTTAAATAATGTTTAGATTTTGCAAATTAGCAAGAATTTGCACAAGATTAAAATGTATTATTACATTGTACATGTTGCATTACAAAAATGCTGAGATAATGTGTCTAGAGAGATTTGGGCGATAACATGGATTAAAAAACTGAAGCCTACACTTTTTGATATGTGTCAAGTACTTCTTAATAAATGACATGCTCCCTTTTCTATTTCCACCTTCTGACCATGACAGTGCTAGTGCATAAGGCAGAAAGCAGAAAATCGTCCTCCTTACGATGGCATTAGATAAATAATAAATGACTAGCTGTTGTCAAGTTATTGTCAAAAGTGTAGCATATAGCTTCATCTTTTCGATTTCCAATATAATGTGAGCAAAATATTTTTACAAACAAATTTTGAAGATTAAAAAATAGTCTTAGCTCTAATTATATGCAATAGTCATAACCAATCTCTGTTAGAGAGATCACATCGTGCTCATTCACCATTTATAATACTTACAATGTGATAAGCCAAAATTTGGTAGTGACAAAATGACACTGGGATTGAAGGGGCTTGTGCATTGCAATATGGACACAATTTTATTATATCTACACTCTTGGAGACACTGAGGTATTTTCCATGGGACATACATATGCATGAAGATACACATGGTAAATACTACTACCCCAAGGGAGAAAGCACAGCATGAAAACCCCAGAGGTTAAATAATAAGGGGACCACTTAAAAGGTGCTCAGTAAAATAGCTGCACATATAACCGGTAAAATATTAATAATTAAATTTTATATTCATACATATACATGTAAACATTAAAGTAGTCTGGTCATATTTTATGAGAGTTTTACATGTATCACTGCAGAATGTGCTCTTCACAGCTAGCTTGCATGCAAAGTTTTATTATGCCATTTGGACAGATATCCAAACATAGAAACTACTTGATACTAAAAGGAAAAGCGGAGACCAGAACCTTAAAGTAATATTGTAAAGTAGTTTTTCATTTTTAACACTATAAGCTTTTTGATGTATTTACATATAAAACATCTATATATAATTCATACCTATATTTAAAAGCTTGGTTTACACAAAATCCAATAGTTCACTGATTTCATTTTCATCAATTTTATTTTTATTTTAAATTTTATTTTTTTTGGCTTTTATTTTTATTTTATGCATATAAATAAAACAAATTCTGCATGCATGTAAGTTTGCATATCTGTAACTATATGCAATATGTATAAGTTATGTATGCATATATAGTTGAGGAAATGAAAATATAAATGTATTTGTGTTAGCAGTGCATTTGGAACATTCCACATTGAGATATGATAGCTTTATTGGAGGAGGGAGAAAAAAAATGCTACCCTGTCATTGTCAGCAACGATTATGATATTTACATTGAAGATGAGCTGTAATTGACATGTATACACAAAGACAAATAAAAACAATAACAAAAACACTGTGTCCACATGAAATCATTCATTCTTGAAAAATTAACCAAAAAATGTTAAAGTTATTGTGCTCATTAGTATATTTAACAGAAACCTTAAGGTTTCTCTTCGCCTTTACATTTTTTAAAAAACTTTTTGACTATTGGGCCTCCCCGGTGGCGCAGCGGTTGAGCGCTGCGCTGTGGAGCTGTCGGCAGCGGCGACGCGAGTTCGACGCCCTGCCGGGGAGAATCCCACATGGTGCCGCAGACCTCTCCTGCCTTGCCCGCTGCTCCCCTCAGAAGTGTACCTCTGATCTGCCTGTTCTGCTCCCCACTCTGTCTCTGGTGAACCCTCTCGCCGCCCCACGCCTCTGGCCTGTACCCCAGCTTGTATGTATAAATAAAAAAAAAAACAACTTTTTGACTATTAACTATTTGCTAATAGGGTGAGCATAGACCTCAGATTTTCCAGATCATTCTCATTTTTAAATACTGTCTTCTTGATGTATGATTTATTAGCAGCTATTCCATTTTCAAGAGAATCCAAGTTTACACAATAAATTGTCTAATTGCCTTACAAATCTAAAATATATTTTAATAGCTTTCACTTTTAGTCATTTTTGATACCAATCAAATAAGAACATTTGGTATCATTGCATGTGAACAATGTTGAAAGCAGTATATTAATTCTGAAATTTCACTAAAAAGGTAAATTTTCATTTGTGGTTTCTGACTACAAAATATTTTTTTTTAAAGATTTGTTTATTTATACATACAAGCTGGGGTACAGGCCAGAGGTGTGGGGTGGCGAGAGGGTTCACCAGAGACAGAGCGGGTAGCAGAACAGGCAGATCAGAAATACACTGCTGAGGGGAGCAGTGGGCGAGGCAGGAGAGGTCTGCCGCACCATGTGGGATTCTCCCCGGCCGGGCGTCGAACTCGCGTCGCCGCTGCCGACAGCTCCACAGCGCAGCACTCAACCGCTGCGCCACCAGGGAGGCCCTGACTACAAAATATTAAGTCTATACACTTTTCAGAACATTTTAAGGAAGGCATACAAAGAAAAAAAAGCCAAAGAAATTCATAAGTCTTCTGACTGAATTCCAATCTGTCTTCTACGTCATAGAAGGGATAAAGTGGAACAGTGTTTAAGAAATGCCAAAGTGACATACAGATATAACATTTCTGAAATGAAACCATGTAGAAGAGAATGTGACATCATTTGACCAGGTATGTCAGAATCAGGATTATAAGTCAATAACCTTGACAAGTCAGTTTACTTTTACTACAGCATACAGACTTTCATCATTAGAGTAACTGGGCTATGACTCCATGTATTATTCCAAAAATAAATTTATAAAGGTCCTCAGAAGACATCAAATACATAAAGGGAGTCACCATAACTAAATTTAAATTTAAAATAATGTACATACATATGTATACCATACATATATAAATACATATATTATGAATAATCACATTAGCTTTTCTCTTACATGTAACATGGTAACCTGTAGCCTGCAAGTGAAATTAAATATGAATTAGGCTTTTTTAATTCCTAAAATGTAATTAAATATAAACACTATCCTTTCATACAAAACCATATAATTTTGGTGTGTTTTAATTTGCTGTTCCCAGTTTGCTTCTTTTAATTATTTTTAAATGCTGTATTGAGATTAATGTCAGTGGTACTAATGTATATAATTTAAGTGAAAACACAGAATCAAATTACCACAGGCTTATGCAATATTTAGGAAAAGCAGCTTAAATTGGGGAAAAGTGGAATTAAGTACTGCATATTATTGAAATGTATAAGTTAATTCTTTCCAACTGTGTTAAGTAAAGGGATTGGCATGAAATCTTTAGCTGTGAATTAACGTGTAGGAGGATTGTATGAGCATCAACATGGGTGAGCAAGAAAGAAATATCAAAGAAAAGAAACAATAGCTGTTCTTTAGGGAAAATTGAATAAGATTGAGTAAATACATTCCAATTCTTCTTTTCCTTTTTTGCAATTTTATATTTTACAGCTTGTTATTTTATTTTTATACTGTATGAATTTACCTATCCCTTTTTGTAAATTATATAGTGTAATTTTCTTCTAGGTATTCTAACTGAAGAATAGCAAAATGGTGCTAATTTGACTTAATGCAGTAATTTTCTTTATTTCTATTAAAATAGTCTTTGAACAATAACCAATATTAAGAAAAGAAATTTAAAAATGATAGCAAGAGCACTGCTGTAAGATGTCCAGAGACAGAAAGTAGACAGCCCAGGGCTAGGGCCAGAGAATGGCAAGTGATTAATATTTGGGTACAAGATTTCTCCTCGGGGTGTTGAAACTGTGCTGAGATAGGTGCATTACTCTGTGACTATATTATAACCACTCACTCAAAAAGAGTGACATAATTTGCAACTAAATACCATGACTCTATTTACATAATTAACTGGTTAGAAATATCAAAAGTCTTTCAAATGTTCATACCCTTTAAGTCAACACAACGTTTCCTCAAACTGTGGTCTAAAAACCTAAATAAGGAGGCAAAAATGATTTACTTTTAACTATATGAATACTATAAGGATGTCTGCCATTGGTGCCTATGATTAAAACTTCAAAAGATAAAGAACACTAGAAAGGGCAACAAGTATTATGCTTGTACTGTCACAAGCAAGACAGCTTTGAGACAGTTCAGTCCATATATACCAATTTTTGCATAACATTTCATTTCATATATTGACATAATTTTATGTGAAGATTTACAAAATCATTTGACGAGTTTGAGTAGTAGTTCCACAAAATTCAATTCTATATGAGTACTAGTTCCACAAAATTCAAATTCTGTCTCTAAGACATAACACAAAGATGGTGAAATCCAGTTGATTTGGTTGAGTTTTGATTTCCTTCTTTCACTGTTTTTTCATGTTTTGGAATAAATTATTTTCCTCAAAGACCAGATTCCTCATGTATAAGATGAAGATAAAACACTAATAACCCATGTCTTGTCTCTAGGAATTAAAAAGAAAATTAAAATGTAATGTACTTGAGGAATGTTCCAAAGATATTCTGGTAGATACCTGTTAGATTAGGTTATTGTGTCAGTAACACCACACTTACATATGGGAGTCGTGGAGCAGGCTGTATAATGCAAGATGCTGCCAAATAAGCAAGATCCTGGCCTTTTTATTGATAGAGTAATCATAAGCATCAGTTACATGGGGTAGTTGGAAAAGATGGATGAAACTAAAAAAATGTGCTTATGTCATCTAGGGCCTCAGGGGGGCATGAGTCTGCTCACCAGATAATTCTTGTATGTTTGATGATCAACTGTTGCACTTGAAACCGTACCCCAGTCCTCTGACATGGTTCCCATCTTATCAACAGTGCCTTCCACTGATCAGCTTTTGGGGTCCCTTGTTATATATCTGTCAACAGCCTTCCCCCACCCCACCAGTGTTCACAGTCATACCTTCTGATGCATACACTGGGCAAACTTTCTGCACTTGATGATTTGAAAGGCAACTTGTAAGGTTTGGCTCCTATAACTGATTAACCAGGTAGTTCTGACCTTCTATAGGAATGCAGAACTGCAGGTAACAAAAGCAGTGACCAAAAAGGCCACTTAAGATTAGCAGGCCTTGTATTTAAATTTATTACAGAAGGAAACAGGCAACATTCTACAAAATTCAAATGGCAGGCATGGGTACAAAACACAAAATCTCATTTTGGAGGGTGATGGAAATGTTCAACATCTTGGCTGGGGTGGTCATCTGATCCTCATAATAACCCAGGAGAGCAGATCTTTCTGCCCCATCCTACAGAGGTAAGAACTTCATAGGGTAAAAGAGATTTGACTGACGAGTCCCCCAGCGGCAGTTCAGGACACAAGCCACTTTTTTTTTTTTTTTTTTAAACAACAGTTTTATTGAGTTATAATTTATATATCATATAATCTTCCCCCTCAAAAGCATAACTCAATCATTTTTACTATATTCACAGAATTGTGGCCCCACCACCATAATCTAATCTTGGAACATTTTCACCCTAAAAGTAACCCCCCCATGCCCATTAGTCATCACCCCCTACCCCCCAACACCACTCCAACCCTAGAAAACCACTAGACTTTCTGTCTCTGTGGAATTGATTATTTTGGATATTTCTGATCAAAGGAATCACACAATATTTGGTCTTTTGTGATTCTTATTCCACTTTGCATTATGTTTTTGAGATTTATGTATGTTGGAGCATGTATCACCTTTATGTTCCTTTTATTGCTCAATAATTTTCCATTGTATGGATATACCACATTTTATTATCCATTTGCCAGTTGTTGGATGTTGGGTTATTTCTACTTTGGGGATATTATAACTGTAGTGCTGCTATTAAAAAAATTATTTTCAAAAAAAAAAAAATTAGCAGGCCCACGTTAGGAGGTATCAGACCTCTATCCATTATCTATGATCTATCACTGTAGCTAAGCGATCATCTGTCCATGATCTTTCTAATTTTTTTTCAGAAATATATCTATACCATTGTAAATTTAATTTATAAATAAAGCACAGTGAGAGATTAACATCAACTATTAATAAGAACAATTATGACAATGTACTTTAATAAAAGTTATGTGAACATGTTGTCTCTCTTGCTCTCTCTCCCTCTCAAAATATCTTATCCTACATATTTCTG
This sequence comes from Scalopus aquaticus, assembly GCA_004024925.1. Classification (NCBI taxonomy): domain Eukaryota; kingdom Metazoa; phylum Chordata; class Mammalia; order Eulipotyphla; family Talpidae; genus Scalopus; species Scalopus aquaticus. The sequence goes on along the minus strand of PVIJ01018420.1, from coordinate 4,049 downwards.
AACCACAGACAGCTTGAGGTAACTGAAACAAGGGAAAGTGAAATTTCTGACCATACTACTTACTGTCTTTCATTGACTATGAATGTATATTTACTTTAGATAATTAATACTTTATGCTTTATAAGTCCAAAATATAATTATCAGTAAATTTTCTGATAATAGAAAATATCCAGAACATATTAAATAATAGCCATCATCTTCATTTAAATCTACAAATTTTAGAATATGAGAGACTGGGAAAAGGTTGTAATGGATAGCAGATAAAACTTCTAAAGGAATTCACACATGATCCAATAACGCCTATTTTTCAGTTTCTTTCTCCTGGCAGGCAGAGATGAGTTATTGATAAAAATAAAATGTAAATGCCAGAACTTTCGGGTCAGGATCCCTATCTTCCATGTTATAAATTTAGAAAGAGATGGATCTTGATGTCAAGTCTTGCAAAATGAATGCAAACTTGTTTGCTTATCAAGGAAACCAATCATTCCAGGAACTGGCACAAATCCATGGTGTTTACGAACAGATTAAAGTGATAATCAGAGAACACACAGAATAGGCAAACATAATGGCCTGTGAGTCAGTCATCTTCAATAAATATTTCTTCTCTTGAAACCATATTTAATTTTTATACTTGGTGTATTTTCAGGTTAACCACTTAAACTTTTATCATTGAGTAGATAATAGCTAAGAACATATTCCTCACCATATTTTAAATTGAACTTTATAGCAATTCTAAATGTACTGCATTAATTTTAATTGAATCTGTCTGTAATTACCTTTTGAAATAATAAAGCCTTTCTTATACAGTCATGTATTTTGCATTATTTTCTCTTGAAATTTAATTTCAATTTCAGTTCTACAGGAATTTAATAGCAAATATTTTGTAAATATATTTATATATTTATTTTAAAATAAAATATGTTGTGTATTTTAAAATGATTTGTTTATAAGCACTTAAAAATTTCCTTTCCTGATAGGCTTTAAGTTATACAACATTTATTCTGGCTGAGACAGCATTTCATTTATTAGTGGTTCACCATTGACCACAATAAGATTATATATTACAACTTTTGAAAATGTTTAATCATAAAAGTGAATTTTATTGGCATTGTAGTTCATTAAGATGTATGGTAGGACTATAAAGCTAGTGTAAGGAGGCTTTAGATATTACACTTATTACAATGTCCGTGCTTAATGGTCTGAGATTTTTCACAGTGTAGTGGAATGTACCTTATTAAGATGCAAGATATGCTTGTCATGAAAGCATCAGAAGCATAATTGTGAAGGAGGAGGTTGAAATGGAAAACAAAACTGTCAAACAGGTCATACTAGGAACAAGTACACACAGATGTAAAGGATCTGAAAAAAATATTTCTGCAAAATGATCTGTTTTAAAGAAAATATGAAATTTTGTAAATTTTTTATAATGTCAAATGTACATGTGTCACATGATAAAGATCACTATTTTATAGAGTCTGTGAGATTTTTCTCAATTAATTTGTGTGATATTTCATCAGTTCAGAGTAGAGAAACTCATGGTTACAGATTGGGAGCACCAAGAACAAAGATGGTTAGTATTAGAATGTTCTGGTGAGATAAATAAATGATTAAGCTCCCCATTTTTATTTAAGAGGAAATTCTTCCTTACTCCACTCCTGGATTCAGTGTTATGCATCTCATTGTAACTGATCTCTATGTATACTCTTTAACTTTGTAAATTCATTTCTAGGTATTTGCTGGGAAATGTTGGGAATAATAATTATAAACTAAAACCTTCCAGTGCCATTTAACAAAATAACTGCCTTTGGTCACTATGTTTAGATATTTTAAACTCATTATGTTTGAAAATTCAAGGAAAAATTATTAATTACTCTATGGATTATTATATACCGCAAATAATTACTTACCCCCAACCTAAATCTGCTAGTATATGTAGCTCCAAAAAAAGACAGCTAAATTGGTTGGCTTATTCATTTTTTTTTTATATTTTATGTTCTTGGAATATGTAATTATGGGAAGAACTTAAACTAATCTTGTATACATCTTTGAAAACACAGCAAACGAATACAAAAATGGACTTGTTAAAATGTTTAATGTGCTTTGAATTAAGAATCTTGGTTTGGGCCTCCCTGGGGGCACAGTGGTTGGGCACTGCGCTGTGGAGCTGTCAGCAGCGGTGACATGAGTTCAACGCCTGGCCGGGGAGGTTGCCACATGGCGCGGCAGACCTCTTCTGCCTCACCAGCTGCTCCCCTCAGCAGTGTGTTTCCATCAATGTGCCTGTTCTGCACCGCACTCTGTCTCTGGTGAACCCTCTCGCCGCCTCACACCTCTGGTCTGTACCCCAGCTTCTATGCATCAATAAATAAATCTTTTTTTTTTTTTTTTAAGAATCTTGTTCTGCTCAACAGCTTACTAAAAACAGTTGTACTCCAAAATTAAACTTCTTGTTCATGTAAGCATTATTCTTGGAAATAGTATGGTCTTCCAAAATGTTCCTTATGCTTTACAGATAATCCATTTTAAAAACATGTCTTTCACACTCAGCTACTGAGACCATCAATGGTAATACTGAATGAAAATCATTTCCTAGAAAATCAATTTTCCTTAGAATGACAATGCCAAAAACTCAAACAAACAAGACTATGCAGTTGACCATCTTGTAACTTAATTAACTCAAGGAGACTTCATAGAGTGAATACAATCACTTTGTATGTAGCACACACAATGTGAATCTGAGTAGAAAGTCTCCTTTTTTCTCCCAAGAATAATCAATAGACTGCCATAATATATAATCTACCCATCCTCCAATTCCTTTAAAATTATATTGTACATTATTGTTCTTTAAAAATAAAGCATAAAATTCTTGAGATTTAAGCTCAATATAAGTTCCTTAAATTTTAAGAAAAATGACACAATTTAGAGAAACACTATTTTCCCTAATGTGAACAAACTCTTCCACTGACTTCAAAATCAAGATGTTAACTTTAATGTTAAACTCTATTACTTCATTTTCAAATATTCAAATTTTTTGAAAAATTTCCTTCATCTGATGACATTTTAGATGTTTATCATTAAAAATACTGAGTCAGAGAAATAAGAAGGTATATTTGAGATGGCAAAAATTTTAAAATATTGTCATTACTTAAAAATTTAGGAAAATAAACAAAAAGAATGAAAAAAGCTACTGGATAGGTACTACCTTATCTATTATGATAGATTTCATTTCTTTTTTTTTTTTTTTTTTTAGGGAATCCATTGACGTCAAGTTATTAATTTAAAATAGATGTTATAATTTTAAGTTATGTAAGGCTAATGGTAACCACAGTGGTAACCTCTAGTAATTACACAAAATAACATGATAAAGAAATCAATGCATATTGATACCACAAGACATCAAAATATTAAAAGGACAACAGGATAAGAAACAAAAAACAATGGATCTACAAAAAAGCCAGAAAGCAACCAATAAAAATGGCAATTGTTAATTTCATACTTATCAATAATTATTTTATATGTATATATAAATATATACATATAAAATATATATAATATATATTATATATATTATATATATGTGGATTAAAGTCAACAAAAGATATAGACTTGGTTGAATGGATAAGAAAACAAGATCCAATGATATTTTGATGAAAAGCTACTCCTTTAGCCCTAATGCCACAGAAAGGGAGTGATGGAATATTAAAGGATATTTCAATCAAATGTTAATTAAAAAAAAGCAGAAATAGCTATATTATATCACACAAAATAGAACCAAAAAAGGTCATCATATTGTGGGAAAGGAGTCAATAAATCAAGAAGATAGAGCAATTGTAAATATTTATGTCCAACATTGTAACAAATAAATACATAAATCAAAAGCTAATGGAGCTAAAAGGAGAAATAGATAGCAGTGCAATGATAGTTGGAAACTTTAATACCCAGTTTTTAACGATGGATAATCAATAAGAAAACAGCAGATTTGAACAACACTGTAGACCAATTTTTTTTTTTGGGGGGGGGGTTTCTTTCTTTTTTTTTTAATAATATAT
>PVIJ01018419.1:0-26402 GCA_004024925.1 Scalopus aquaticus | reverse complement strand
TACATGAAAAAATGCTCAGCATCACTTATAATCAAGGAAATGCAAATCAAAACCACTATGAGATACCACCTCACACCTGTGAGGATGGCACACATTAAAAATACAGGCAACAACAAATGCTGGAAAGGATGTGGAGAAAAAGGAACTCTTCTACACTGCTGGTGGGAATGTGAACTGGTCCAACCACTATGGAAAGCTGCATGGTGATTCCTCAGACTGCTAAACATGGAGCTTCCATACAACTCAATAATCCCACTTTTGGGAATTTACCCAAAGGACACAAAAACACTAATCCGAAAGGATACATGCACCCGTATGTTCATTGTGGCACCGTTCACAATAGCAAAGGTATGGAAGCAACCCAGATGTCCAAAAATAGGTGATTGGATCAAGAAGATGTGGTACATATACACAATGGAATACTATTCAGCATTCAAAGAAGATAAACACATGCAATTTGCAGCGACATGGATGGAATTAGAGGGGATCATACTCAGTGAAATAAGCCAGAAAGAAAGAGAAAAGTATCAAATGGTTTCACTTATAACAGGACTATAAGGAAACCAAATAGGAGAGATAGAAAAGAACACAAGGGACCATGGAGATGGATCACGGGTGAATTGGTGGTGGGCTACCTAAGGGGAATACGAAATGTAAAAGTCATAAATAACAATAAAAATATATATTAAAAAATAGATTATTTACTGCATTGGTGAGAAATGAATTTGAAAGAGAAATAATTGCAAATTTAGTAAGAGTTTTATTCCTGGTGGAGCGGCTGTGGCTGTGAAAGGCTGCATCTAGTCTCCATGGGCTGGTCAGGTCTGGCGCTGAGTGCTGGGCGCTGGGGTGCAGCTGTCCTTGCCTGTCTCCAGTGCCCAGAGCACAGGGAGTAGAAACACTGATGCTGGCGAGCAAACTGAAGAGGGGTGACACTCTTAAACAGTCAGGATGTCAGTCAGAGTGTCTGGCTCCATTCTGAGGGAATCTGTGCTTGTGAAGAAGGTTGCAGAACTTAAAGTTAATTTAACTAACATGTGAAAAGTGGATTTTCCTGATCCAAAAAGCTTCACCGCTTTCAGTTCACTGTAATCCAAGATGAGAGTTACTGCCAGGGTGGACAATTTTATTTTGAAATTGAAGTTCCTGAAGCTATCACACAGTGCCTCTGAAAGTGAAATGGTTAACCAGGACCTGGCACCCAACATCACAGCCAGGTGACATATGTCTCCTTTATGTGAGCACTGCTGGGCTCCCACAAGAACTTTAAAGGATGTGGTTTGAGGATTAAACTCTTCTTTACTGATCTTTTTAATTTTGCGTAACATTATTTATGGGACAAGAGAACTTCCGAAATAAAGTGGAAGACTACATTAAGATAATGTCAGATGTGTGTTCCAAGGTTGCCTCCAACTTAAACCAAGAGGGAGCTTCTCCTCCCCAGCCTGGCACCCCCTTTCAGTCCCACTGGGTTTTCTGAATCCCATGACCAGGTCTGGTTTACAGTTAACTAGTGATTATTCAGAGGCAAATTATCCATAGCCTTTATTTGTCCATCTTCTCTGTCTATTACGTTTCAAATATGTAAAGAATGGGAGTAAACAGGGTTAGCATGGTAGTAAGAGAAAGGAAAAGGAATTACCCATTCAGAGGCAAGGACACCTTTAAGGTGCCATTGGCCTTGACACTGCTTCAAATACTCTGAGAAGCTTGACTGGAGTTAACAGTCTTCTTTAGATGAGCTTTATTGGATTCAAATTGCCATTTTGGTAGACCTATTGTGCAGCAGCTGTTTGTTTAATCCAGGAAAAAGGTCAAAATTCAATGAAGAGCCATTTCCTTGCTTCTTTTTATTCTTGTGCTGCTGACAATTGAATTACATTCTTAAAATATTTCATGGGCAGAAAAATTTAGAATGTTCAATAAAGCCAGCTGCAAAAGACTGAAAAAACCGTATCAAAGCACAAGAGATTAATTTGCATGGAATGGTCACCTATGGCAACAGCATTTACTTAACGAATTCATTCTTCATTGTTCCTTCAGTAAGTAAATGTGACATTCTCAGTGAAGCCAGTGAATTACTCCTAGGATCAGTGTCACCTGGAAATACTGCCACTCTGCTGAGTTAGAACAGCTTCAAGTGATTATCTTTTCACAGTAGCAGTGGATATACTAACACAGATAAGAATGGAGTCTTGCTTACTTGGTTCCAACTTAGCTCTGCCAAAGATCATAGTAGACAGTAAGCATGTCAGGGTTTCCTAACCTGGAGTCTTAGGACAGGAAACAAGTGTATGACAGCACTGCACAACTCCAGATGAAAAATCATGTAGGGCACCTTGCTTTTTATGTCTGGGTCTGTGATTGTGTATTTTTCTGAGAAGAGGATCCATAATTTCCAAAGAACTTGGAAATCTGTACCCACCTATAAAAGTTAAGGATACTCATCAGGCTTCAAGATATAGAACAGAAAGCATCTCGTCTTTCTACTTGATTTTTATTTTTCTCTATTATGCAGAAGAGCCAACCCTGCAAAGTAGCTTCATTGAATTTAGGTTAAAAGCTTTGATTTATAGTTAATTGGTGATTATTCAGAGGCAAATTATCCATGTCCTTTATTTGTCAATTTCTCTGCTTATTACATTTCTGACTCTTTTCACTGATTGATTATAAGCTTGTCCACCAAAGGGCGTACAGAAAGCCAATGAGGTGAATTTATTATTCATTCTGCTAAAAAGTTAGGTGAAGAAAATATATTAATGCAATCTATTGATTTTCAATGGGAAATTGTTCTATTATTTGACATTTTCTATTCCTCTTGTTTTTCACATATCCTTACCCTGATGAATGGAAGTCAACCTTGCCTGAAAGACTATTTTAGCTAGCAAGATTTTATTAACAGCTTTATTGAAGTAGAGTTGAAATAATTTAAGACATACATAATTAAAAAATAAAATCTGATAAGTTTTGACATGTATGCACCTATGAACCAATCCATCCACACTCAAAATAATGTATTGATAAATGCCCATCACTTGAGGAAGGTTCTTCACGTCTCTTGGTAATACCACCTTTTTGTTCCTTCCTGTTCCTTTGGACCATCTCTGGGTCCAAGGTGACCTTTGACCTGTTTCTTGTAGATTAGTTGATGTTTTCTAGAATTTTATATAACTAGAATACAGGATGTGCTTCTTTTTCTCTGAATTCTTTCACTCAACATAATTATTTTGACATAGATTTTAGCACACACGCACACACACACACACACACACACATACATATATACACACACCCCACAAGTTATTTTCCCACTCACCTATTCATGGGCATTGGAATGTTTTCCAGGTTAATGTTGTTACAAATAAAGCTCTCATGCACATTTATAACAAGTCTCTGTGTGGACACATATGTTGTTTTCTTTTGAATAAGTATCTTGGCATGGAATAGCTGAGTCATGTGGTAGGTATATATTAAGATTTTTTAACATAATTGCCAAACTTCTGAAGTGGTTGTATCTTGTATGGCCATTCTGTTTAATTTTAAGCACATTGATAGGTGTATGGTGGTATATAATTGTGCTTTTAATTTACCTGTTTCTAATGACTAATGGCATCAGACACTTTTGTGCTTATTTGATACCTGTAATCTTTGGTGAAGTGTCTGTTCAATCAAGACTTTCACCCTTTTTTAAAAAGTTGTATAACCTTCTGTCTTTTAAAAGAAGTTGAGTGAAAAAGAGGAAAACAAGTACATATTTTGTACATAGAAATGCACTTTTTATCATTTTTTCATTTGTTCTTGTGAATTCAAGTTAATATCTGGTATTATTTCTTCACTCTAATACACATTGTCTTCCATTCACCTCCTTCTATGCAAAAAATTTCTACTTGCTACAAATCCAAAAATACATTATATACAGATACAATTGCTGTTAAATATGCTACTAGAAGATAGGAGAAAAAATATGCTTGTGTATGGCTTTTAGTAATTATATAGTTATCTTTATTAGTGCTCTTTTCATATAGACTGGAATTATAAGACAGATATTTATTACCCCACAAAAGCATGTACTCTTTCTCTCACTTACCCAACAATGGGGGTGTTTCAAAAACTTTTTGGAAAATACTTTACTGTAAAAAAAATGGTTGATGAATGATATTCCATGAAATCAAACATTATAACAAATAGGTTGTGCATGTGTGAGAGTTTAGGATAGGGGGTCAAAAGATTTAAACATTCAGTCTAGAAATCAAGTGACAAACTGTCAATCTACAGTAACCATTTTCTTGATGAGCACTGAGTGACCTCTTTCCACAATCTGTTACAAGGGAAATAGAAAACTTGTTTACACACAAAATACAAATGCAGCTCAGAATCCACAAGCAGTGCCAGTTTCTGCTGCAGCAATTTAAAAGAGAATCTTGCTGCTCAAGCAGAAGGAATTCAATCACCTAGTGGAGATAATGAAAAAGCTTCATACTTTTAATCAGATATTGATTGATTACTGTAATATTCTCCTGTAGCAATAGCTGGGATAGGAGAAATAGGGGAAGAATTAAGGAGATTTACAAGAGGATATGACTAAGTGTTTGAGAATTGGAAACTCTACAAAGCAACGGCTATTGATACTTTACAAGCTTGATTTCACTCTTACGGCCTATAATAAAGTACACTCTTATTGATTGTTGGGTAGACAATAGAGTATAAGCATTTATGGACAATTCTCCAGTGTTAATAATTGCCCTTGTCTACTGGATTTCCTGCCAATTAATCCCAAATGGTTAGTACTCTCAGTGGCTCAAGCAAAGTCCTAAAACTACAGGTTTCATTTTATTTTAAATACTAGACTATGTGCAATTGCCATGTGTTATGCTGCTGGACTTCATATGGAGTTTATCACTTTGAAGAACATGCAGAACACTGCTTATAGACTTATAATGACCATCCTGGATGAAGAAAAAGACAAGGGATGGTCTTTAACATCACAGGACTGGAGTTTTTCTAGTTAGTAAAGCAGCTCTGCATGTCTCGGAGGACAAGCTAGCATGGCTATGTTGATAATTAGAGAACAATTCCACTCCGCACACATTTACAGAATCCCACTCTCTGCATGGTACTGTGTTAGGTACTAAGAAAGATAATAGGCTAATACGTGTGTTAATATTCTCAAAAAGATTAGAAAGAAGAAAACATTAAAGAGTAAAATATGGATGCAGGCAATTCAATTCCAAGGGATTAATTCAACAAAAATATGAATAAGATTTCTGATAAGAAATTTTGAATTTGAGTAAAAATGGGGGCAGTAGGGCTAGTGTAAAGGAGAAGATAACTGATGAGACAGAATGTATAACCCTACAGAAGAGTAAGTTATAACAGTCACCGGGGTGTAAGCAAACAACGCCTATGTATAGGACTTAAGTTAAAGTCACAAAGTACTGCTATAACTATAGTCATGGATATATTTCTGACAGCCCAGTATGTCCAAAGATATAGGTTAAGTACAGGGTGGAAATTTAGTACTTGCAACCCCTTAATAGAAATGGAATAAAAAAATACACACTTGGACCCAGTAGGTTCCAGGAGTGCAACAATTACTACATCTTTGATGTTCTTAGGACTCCATCACAAAATGCCAGCATTACTCTCAAACATGAAGCCCTCCTTATATTGATGTGGGATATTTTACTCTATCTCTAAATAAAATTTAGCATGTTTTTGAGAAGCTAAACATTTTGAGAAGCTTTTCTAAAAAAAAAAAAAAAAAACAAACTTAGAAGTTAGTCGGAATAACACTAAAGTTTCAGATGCACCTATGCAATTCTCCAGTTTTTTCCATAAAGAGTCTGGATGTCACTGTGAGATGTCCAACAGACTATCTCATGAGCTATAAAGATGAAGTCAATCCAGTGGTGTAAAAGGTAGACTGTATAATATGGACTGAGGACACAAGCCTGTTCCAGATACCTCCCTACTGGTCTTACATGCACATCATGCCCATTGGAGTCACTCATTCCCTTATGGAAATCTCATAAAATGGTGTATAAATGTTTTGGTGTACAAATGTTTTAATAAGAAACATTTGTAATATGGTGTACAGATGTTTTGATAAGGAGTGATGTCAGCAAGAAGGCAGAATAAGAGCTACTAGAAATACTAGTGAAAGCACTCAGGCAAGGAGAAAACTAGTAGGCATCCAAACTGAAGAGGAAAAGTAAAATTTCTGTTCACAGATGACTTAATCTTATGTAGAAAACACTAAAGATTGCATTAAAAACAGTTCAAATAAACAAGTCCAATAAAGTTGTAAGATATAAAATAAAATATAAAAATCAATTGTGCTTCTATATATGAATAATAAACTATGCTAGAAGGAAATTAAGAAAATACCACTAACAATAGCATCAAAAAGAATAACATACTTAGGAATAAACCTAACCAAGGAGGTAGGAGACATGCATACTGAAATTATAAAATATGACTGAAAGAAATTAAAGACACAAATAAATGGAAGGATACCCCATGTTCATGAACTGGAAGACTTAATGTTATTAAAATGTACGTACTCTCAAAGTTATCTAATGATTCAATGCAATCCTTATCCAAAATTCCAGGGTCATTTTTATACAAACAGATAAAACAATTGAACATTTGTATGGAATGAGGGAGGATACTAAATAATGAAAATAATCTTAAGAAAGGAAGCAAAACTGGAGGCATCACACTTCCTGATTTTAAACTATAGACAATATTATAAAGTTACAGTTATCAAAAAAGGTATGGCACAAGTATAAAGATAGACATATTTTCTGTGTAACAAGAGATAGAGCCCAGAAGTAAATTCATGCTATATAAACAACCAATCTTTGACAAACAATACACAATGAAAAAAAAGATCATCTCTTCAACAAATGGTGTTGAGAAAATTGTATGTCCACATTCAAAAGAATGAAACTGGATCCATACATTCATTCCACCATGTACAAAAATCAACCCAAATGTATTAAAGACTTAAATATAAGACCTGAAACTTTAAAATTCTTTGAAGAAAATATAGAGGGAGAGCTTCATAACAATGATCCTGACAATAATTTTTTGAATATGACATCAAAAACACAGGCAACGAAAGCTAAAACTGAGAAGTGGGACTTTATGAAACTAAAAATCCCTGCACAGTAAAAAGTAAAAAGGCAACCTACAGAATGACAGAAAATGTTTTAAATCATATATATGTTAAGGGGTTAACATCAAAATTTAAAAGAAACCCTTACAATTCAACAGAAAACAATAACAACAAATCACCTAACTAAAACAACAGGTAAAAGACTAGAATAAATATTTCTCAAAAAAAAGACATACAGATGCTCAAATGTATATGAAAAGATGCCCAGTGTCACTGATAAAAAAGGAAATGCAAATCAAAATCACAATGAGATATCACCTCACATTTGCTAAGATGGTCATTATCAACAAAATAAAACAAAATAGAAAATAACAAATTGGGCATGGAATTGAAGAAATTGGAACCTGTGCACTTTTGGCAGAAATCTAATATTGTGAAGTTGCTATGGAAAACAGTATGGCACTTACTCAAAAAAATCAAAACTTGAGCTAACATATATGACCCAGCAGTTCTAGTTCTCTGTATTTATCCAAAAGAAATGAAATCAAGATCCTAAAGAGATCATTTCATCCCCTATTTCACAAATGTCAAAAATGGGGAAAATCTAACTGTTCTTGACAGATGAATGGATAAAGAAAATGTAGTACATACATACAAAGGTATATTATTCAGCTATAAAAAGGAAACAATCCTGTCATATAGTACAACATGGATGAACCCTGAAGACATTGATCTAAGAGAAATAAGTCAGCCACAGAAGGACAAAGACTGCATATTTCTACTTCCATGAGATATCCCAGGTAGCCAAACTCATTGAAGTAGAATGATGATTCCAGGGATAGGGAAGAGGAAAAATGGGAGTTGTTCATTGGGTATAAAGTTTCAATTAGGGAACAAGAAAAGACACAGAGAGCAATGGAACAGAATTGAGGACTCAGAAATAAATCCACACCTATATGGACATTTAATTTATGACAAAATAGCCATGAATATACATCGGAAATGGAAAGCCCCTTCAAAAAATGGTGTTTGGAAAATTGGACTGCCACATGCTAAAGAATGAAACTAGGTCACTATATCACGTAATACATAAAAATCAACTCAAAATGGATAAAACACTTGGATGTAAGACCTAAAAGCATAAAATACATAGGAGAAAATATAGGAAAAACTCTCCATAACATAGGCTTCTGAAATGTCTGTGGGTTTGTCTCTAACAGCAGGAAAAACAAAAAAGAAAATAAACAACTGGGACTATATCAAACTGAAAAACCTCTACAAAGTGAGAGAAACTATTACTAAAACCAAGAGACGCTGCAGTGAATGGGAGAAAATATTTGCACACCATACATCTTACAAGGGACAGTTATTAAAGATCTACACGGAGCTCATACAATTCCACAAAAAGAAAATAAATAATTTAATGAAAAAAATAGGCAGAAGAGTTAAATAGACATTTCCCCAGAGAGGACAAACAGATAGCTAACATGCACATGAAAAAAAATACTCATCACCACTAGTCATCAGAGAAACGCAAATCAAAAAACAATAATGAAATACTACCTCACACTAGTGTACATGGTCCATATCCAAAAACCAGTAACAACAAGTGTTGGTGAGGATGTGGAGAAAAAGGAACATTTCTACACACTAGAAATGTAAACTAGTCCGAGCCCCTATAGAAAACAACATGGAGAGTTCTGAAAATATTGAAAGTAGATCTATCATATGATCCAGCAATTCCACTCCTACATATCTACATGAAGATACGAAAACACTAATTTGAAGGGATATATGCAATCCTATATTCATTGCAGCACTACTTACAATAGCCAAGCTAGATGGAAACAACCTAAGGGCCCCCAAACAGATAAGCAAATCAGGAAGATGAAGTATATACATATAGCTGAAAGACACTCAGCTATTAAAAAAAAGATAACCTCTTACTATTTGAAACAACATGGATGAAACTGGAGAGGATTATGCCAAGTGAAATAAGTCAGGAAAAAGACAAATACTGGATTCTGTCACTTTTATTTGGAATATAGAGAAACAATACAAAGGATCAAATAAAGCCAACCTAGAAATCTAACTGTAGAAATGAGAATACCAGAAGGGAGGAGAAGGGGAGAAGACAAAGTAGGGAGGGAGCACTGGACTAGGATGGAGGAGTGAAGGTGTTTGGTGGAGGGTATGGTGTGGTAACGATACCTGAAGGGGAAGAGCTTATAACTCTAAATCATAAATAATGTGGTAAACCAATGTTACATTAATAAAAAAATAAATACATCAAAATACCTTGTCCTCCAAGATAAACAGCTGGGATTACATCAAAATAAAAATGCTTCTGTACAGCAAAAGAGACATTTACCAAAACTAATAGACGCCCTACTTATTGGGAGAAGATCTTTGCACACAATACCATCGAAAAAGGACTGATAACAAAAATCTACAAGGAGCTCACACAACTCAACAAAAACAAAGCCAACAATCCAGTCAAAAAATGGGCAGAAGAGCTAAAAAGACATTTCACCAAAGAAGAAAAGCAAATGGCCAACAGATAGATGAAAAAATGTTCAACATCACTCATAATCAGGGAAATACAAATCAAAACCACAATGAGATACCATTTCACACCTGTGAGAATGGCACACATTAAAAATACAGGCAACAACAAATGCTGGAGAGGATGTGGAGAAAAAGGAACTCTCCAACACTGCTGGTGGGAATGCAAACTAGTCCAACCTCTATGGAAAGCTGTATGGCGATTGCTCAAATTGCTAAAAATGGAGCTTCCATATGACCCAACAACATCACTTTTGGGAATCTACCAAAAGGACACAAAAATACTAATCCAAAAGGATACATACACCCATATGTTCATTGAGGCACTGTTTACAATAGCTAAGGTATGGAAACAACCCAGATGTCCAAAAGTAGATTGGATCAAGAAGATGTGGTACAGATACACACTGGAATACTATTCAGCATTCAAAAAATATAAACACATGCAATTTTCAGCAACATGGATGGAACTAGAAGGGATCATGCTAAATGAAATAAGCCAGAAAGAAAGAGAAAAATATCGAATGGTTTCACTTATAACAGGAATATAGGGAAACCAAATAAGAGAGAGACACTCAGCGAGGGAGAGGGAAGATAAGGGCACAAAATGGAGTAGAAAAGGACACGAGGGACCACGGAAATGGGTCACAGGTGAATTGGTGGTGGGTTACCCAAGGGGAATACAAAATGTAAAAGATATAAATAACAATAAAAAATACCTTGTCCTCTCAAAAATAAAAGTTTCAATCAGCAATATGAAGAAGTTTTAGGGCTGTGCTGTATAACATTGTGCTTATAGCTAACAGTGCTATGTGATTCTTTGCAAGGAGCTTCAAGAAACAGGAGTTACCATCTCCCTTTCAACAAGTAGCTTCCAAATTCTCCTGTTGCTCAAGGAGAGCTAGATACCCACAGCCTCCTGAACTAGAACCTTCTCTCCTCTGAATGTCACCCCCTTGGAAAGACTGAGCTTTGATTTTGGTTTGCTGTCTAGGTTTCAAATTTCCCAACCCTGAGCTCTAGCCCTTCTGTGGGTGAATAACAGAGAGAAAGGGGAAGGGAATATGAGGACAGGAAGAGCCAGTTCAAGTCATTCTGTCACTTTCCAACTGCACTGACTTGGGCAAATTCTTTAACTTCACTGAGACACAGGATTCTCCATTCATGAAATGGATCAATAATGTCACACAAAAAACATGTGAATTATGTGAGATTAGTTCAAGAAAATAATACAAGTTTTAAAGTTGGAAATAATCTCGGAATCATCTTTTCCAGTAGTTCCCAAATATTTCTTTGTTTGCTATATTATAAAATAATTTTTAAAGAAATTTTGTACTCTTCATTTAAAGGTGCCATCTACATTTTCAAGTTTACTTAACTTGCAAGATACATAGTCCCAAAAATTCTTTTTTTTTCATATTGATATTACTGACATTAAAAAAACAACAACAACACCACACACACACACACACACACACAAAACCCCAAGGGCCTCCCTGGTGGCACAGGGTTTGAAGTCTCAGCACTATCAAGCTATGACCATCCACTGCAGCAAGAGTTTGATTCCTGGCCAGGGAGCTAACCCACATGGTGCAGCAGACCTCTCCTGTCTCACCCGCTATTCACCTCAGCAGTGCATTTCCTTAGATCTGCTTGTTCTGCTTCCCAATCTGTCTCTGGTGAATCCTCTCACCACATCCCCATCCCACACCTGTAGCCTACACCCAGTTCTTGTATGCAAAAATAAAAAATAAATCTATAAAAAAAAATCAAACTTCTAGGAAACTGTTACATCACTGATAAATACCTATCATCTTGAACTTAAAAATTTATGAATAACATGAAAAAACAAAATAAAAAATGATAGCTACATTAAAAGAGACTCAAGAAACATAACAAATAAATGCAATGCATTAGATACTAAGCTGAATGGGGAAAATGCACTGTATTAAAAGATACATCAGTAAAGTAGGACAAGTTTGAACATACACTATTAGATGATACTATAAAAAATGCTAATTTTCCAGTTTCCTTGAATGTAACAGGGTGTTGTCCATGCTGAAATATTTAAGAGTCTGCAACTTACTTTCAAATGGTATAGGTACAAAAATATATACATATATATAAAGAAGAGAGAGCAAGGGGCCTGCCTGGTGGCCCGGGGGTTGAAGTCTCAGCGCTATCAAGCTATTGCCAGTGGCGCAAGTTTCATCCCCAGCCAGGGAGCTAACCCACATGGCACAGCAGACCTCTCCTGTCTCGCCTCGCTGCTCCTCTCAGAAGTGTATTGCAGTCAATCCACCTGTTCTGCTCCTCACTATGTCTCTGGTGAATCCTCTCACCCCCTGCTCTTCTGGCTTATACCCCAGTTCTTGTATGCACCAATAAATAATTTTTTTTTAAAGATTTATTTTATTTTTACATACAAGCTGGGGTGGAGGCCAGAGGTGTGAGGTGGTGAGAGAGTTCACCAGAGAAAGAGATGAGCATAACAGGCAGATTGACGGAAATACACTGTTGAGGGGAGCAGCGGAGGAGACAGGAGAGGTCTGCCACGCCATCTGGGATTCTCCCTGGCCGGGCATTGAACACGCGCTGTAGCCACTGACAGCTCCGCAGCGTTGTACTAACCTGTTGCACCACCAGGAAGGACCTAAATAAATCTTTAAAAAAAGAGAAAGAGAGCAAGAAACAAATGCAAAAAAATTTCAACAATTAATGAGTTTATTTAAGGGACTCTTTACACTATTTTAAAAATCCTTCTGAATGTTTGAAATTAAATGCCAAACCAAGGAATGTGAGAATTTATTAAAAAGGCATGAGCAAACTTCACCTTAGTTTGGGGAAAATCTATGTTATTCTTGTTTTCCTTCTGAAGCTTGTATTTCTATTTCATTCCACCCCCAGCAATTTTTCTTAAAGTATTATACTTTTATGATTGAAAATATCTAGTTGACTCCCATCTTATTTCTCTCTAAAATATGGTTATAAAGTAAAATTTTTCTGTGACCAAGAAAAATCATCTAAATGTTGAAATATTCTTCCAGATTCCATTATCACTAAAATTATTATATAACAAATTAAAACAAAGATTTTCAGAAATGGATTATTTAATGAGATATATATCTATTTATTTTTTCCTTTCCATCTAGCTCCTATGTCCATGGATGAGTATCACTTATTGCTAGAATGATACAGAGTTCAACATTAGCTACTTTTCTTTTGTTTTTATAAATAAGAAATTTTTCTCAAACTTGTTTGTAGATGAGAATGGAAAAAAATCATGTTACAGTGTATTTATTCAATTAAAGGAATTCCTTTGGAGTTAAATGCTAAAAATCACAAAATGACCCACCCTGTAGAAACAATTTAATCCTATCCTTGCTCATTTTTATTAAAAGTAAAGAATTAGGAGTCACCTGACTTCCCAAAGGTTTCTGTTACTTGGTGATTTGAATCATTATTTTTCTCAGTTTCTGGGAAGATTACCAAAAATAATTTTCTAAGACTTATGAAATGATCATTAATTACACATTAAAATAAATAGACTCAAGCCAGTCTTCGTGGTCAAGGCAGTTAGCCAAATCATACTTACATCCTCAGAAAAAGTTTGATTTTAATATATGCTCTAAGGAATAATTATGAAGTCTACTAAGAAGTAAATCATTAAAAGTTTTGTTTTGGTAACCTATTACCACGTATCAAACCACCTCAAAACTTAGTGGTTTAAAATAAAAACTTGTTATTTTCCATAATTCTGCAGGTTAATCAGGTGAGTCTTTTACTTCATGAGGCACTCAGACAGCTGAAAGGCCCAAACAGCCTCACCCATGGGGCTAGCAGTTGCTTCTGGTCATAGGCTGGCTTGACTGTGGCTTTGGGGCCTTAGTTCTTTTTTTGTTTGTTTGTTATTGTTATTTTCCTTTTATTATTTATTTATTATTGTTTATATCTTTTTTTAAAAGATTTATTTATTTATGCATATAAGCTGGCCAGAGGTATCAGGGAGTGAGAAGATTCACCAGAGACAGAGCAGGGAGCAGAACAGGCAGATCAACTGAAGTACACTGCTGAGGGGAGCAGCAGGAAAGACAGGAGAGGTCTGCTGCACCATGTGGGTCAGCTCCCAGGTTGGGGATAGAAATCGTGCTGCAGTGGCTGCTGATAGCTTCATATGCTGTGACTTAACCCATTGTGCTCTACTGTTTATATCTTTTACATTATTGTGTATTCCCCATAGGGCCTTAGTTCTTAATGTGTGCCTCTCCATGAGTCTGCTTGAGCTTCTCATGGCAATGCTGTTCCCAAAGAAATTTCAGGATGACAATCTCCAGTGTACATGTGCTTGTCAAATTTTGTATTATGCTTTTTTCATTGGCTAAAAGTAGTCACTAAAACTGAGTAACACTTAAAAACTGCCACTAATACCAACAGCCAAGCCCAGAGTCTGTAACATAGGAAAGGACTACAAAATGGTGAAACTACTGGAACGTGACTTATTAGTGGCTTCTGTTATATATAATAGTATATAAAAATGGTTCCTTCTCCTTCCTTCAATCTTTCAAAAGAGTAAAAGTAGTCAGGAACGTTTAAACTGATGTTGAAATAATATCCTTTCAGCACTCTTAAGGTTTCATTCCATTCTGTTCTTGCTTATACGATTTCTGAAGAGAAAACTGGTATAATCTCTATCCTTGTTCCTTTAGGAAAGGTGTTCTCCTTAATCCTTGGCTACTGTCATAATTTTCTCTCTGTGTTGGGCTTTATGTACTCTGAAATGATATTTCTAGGTGTAGAGTTTCTTTTTTTTTTTTTTTTTTAGTATTTATCCTGACTGGTGTTCTTTGAGCTTCCCGGGTCTGTGGTTTAGTGTCTGTCACTAATTTTGGCATACTCACCAATTATTATTACAAATATTTCTTTGTTCCTTTCCTTTCCTTCATTTTCTGGTATTCTCACTGGACATATGTTACAAGTTTTATAGTTGTCCCACTCTTGGATATTCTGTTATGTTGTTCTCATCTTTATCTATGATTTTCAGTTTCAGAGGTTTCTAGTAAAATTGACTCGATCTCAGAGATTTCTTCCTCAACCATGTTTTGCCTATTATTAAACCCATAAAAAGCATTCTTCATTTCTTGCAATGTTTTGATCTCTGGCATTTCTTTGTTTCTTTCTTAGGATTTCCATCATTCTTATTTTCTTGTCCATTTGTTCTTGCATTGTGTCTACTTTATCCATTTGTGTCCTTAACATACGAATCACAGTTTCTTTAAATTTCCTGTGGACAATTCCAACATCTATGACCTGTATGGTTCTGATAATTGCTTGGTCTTTCCACAGTACTTTTTCTTGTCTTTTGATGTGACTTGTAATTTTTTCTGGCTAGCTGGACGTGACACACTGGGTAAAAGAACTGAGATAGAGAGGACTCTAATGCGAGGTTTTATGTTTATTCACTAGGAGTTAGGTTGTGTTTACTGTTTGTTCTAGCTGTGGTGTCAAAAGCTAAGAGTTCCTCTTTGTTTCAGCTTTTCCTATTATATGTGTGTGACCCTAGATATTCCTTAAGTATCCTCCAAGGATTGCAGTACTTTTAGCTGCAATTCTCTATTATTTTATATAAACCTATTGGTGTGATAGTAAAATATGGATAAGGTAAAGCAAGCATTCTAATCCTATGCTTGGATTTTGTCTTTTAATGAATCTGAGTTGGACATTTCCCTTCCTTCAAGTTTGTTAGTCTTTGGTAAAACTTCAAATAATTTCTATTAATGGAAGAATATTTTAAGGCAAATAGAGTTCTGGATATATTTCAAGATAACTAGTGTTCTCCCTCCTAATGTATCTTCACTGAAGAAACCCTGTAGAATTCCTAGAGACAAAACAAAAAAAATTGTGTTGCCCCCTTCCCACAGTCAGGAATTTTTAACTCTGATGCTGGTCCACACTGAGCCTCCAGCAATTCAATTATAGCTTAAAATGTTGGTAAGATTGGGTTCAACTGAGAGTTTCTGCTTTAGGGCTCTGCTTACAGTAACCTATGTTCTCTATCCAGTTTTGTTTACCCGGTTTGGGGGGCAACAGTTTATACTAGATCTCAATTTTCTGATGGATCTAAGAACTGTTGGGTTTTAATTTGTTCATCATTTTCTTTGACTAATAATTTTTTAGCTCTTTATATGTTGAACTGAAAACAGAAATTCCTCAGAAGTATATCCTTAGCATTTCATTTCATTCACTGCAATGCAGATACTGTATAGCTAAAATTATAAGCTATTATGAAGCAAGGGATATGATGAAAAACATGGTTTTCCTTCAGTAACTATATGCACATGAGTTCAGATTTTAGAAATAATTCTGTAATTCCATTAATTTTTAGATACAAATGATAAAATGTTACTTAGCATTTAATGAAAAAGCAAGAAACATATTAGTAAAAAATAACCAGTTGTACAAACGTTTTTTGGAAATAGCAAACATTAAACATCACAAGGTAATATAATCGATAATATTGTAACTAGTACTTTGGTTTAAATATTTCATTATACACTTTAATAATAAGTTATAAATACTTTATTGAATAAGTCACACCATGGTAAAAAAGAAATCACCTATAATTTACATTTGTGGTTTTATCCAGTGCAATTTGAAAATCTAATAATCCATTAAAAACTGTGATTGCAATTAAGGGAATAGCATCATTAACCTGTACCACTTTGGCTATCTGAATTAGTTTTTCTTTCCAGCAAATAAGACAAGAGGTGGGTACAGAGGAAAAAATGAAATAAAGCTGCTTTCATTTAAATGAAAGATATAAAAAAAGGTGATATATGGAAAATTAGAAAAAAATCATTTCTAGAATTTTACATTTTTCACTAATGCTTTCCTTAATTTACTTCCACCAGATACTATCAAAAGCACTGCATTCTCTAACAGGTCAAGGGATGGCAGAGGCAGGGATATTAAACAAGCTTGTCATTACCCTCTGTACCTACAGTCTGTAATATATGAAAATTCAGAACCTCCCAACAAAGGCTACAATACCACAATTCAAATGTCATTTTCACTATTATCAGAAAAACACTAAAATCAGCAAAACCAGAATGCTCTGTGATGTTTATAAATTAAAAAAGAAGACTCCCCCCCAAGACAAATATTCTGGAACGATCCTTTGTCTGGGGCCCTGATTATCTTTACATACTAGCGAAATATACCATGGCAAGATTTAGGATAGGATCAATAAAGTCTCTTTTGTATAAAGAAAAAGAAAATCAATTGTGCAATTGCAGGTGGAACATACAAGCTATCTGATCTGAGAATGTGAACAAATGGAATTGGAGTGTAAGTAAACTGGTGTTCCTAAAATTACAGAGCCCATCTACCCCTTAAAAAGTCTTTGTATACAAGTAGAGGTATGCATAGACCAATTTATTAATCTTTTCCAACTTCTACTTTTTAAAATGAAGAAATTAAGTGATTCATCTAACACTACACAAGTACTTTGTGGCAGAACTGGCACTAGAATGTCTATTTCTTATCCTACCACGGTTCTTTCAAACACATTATGCTATTTTCATTTTATGTATGATGTAACAAAGTCCAAAGAGGTTAAGAATCTGGACCAAGATAACTATAATCTTGAGCACAATCAGGGTTAGGTAACACTTCACATGTATGTATACTCTTCATTTAGTGAACTTTCTAAGTTATATGTGTAGCACAGTTTTAAAATATCAGGAGTTTTGGAAAAAGTAATATATTGGTGTTAGCCATTTATATCTCAGTGTACAGAAAGCAATTAAAAATTGCAAGCAGATCTTCCTTAACACCTGGTCAGTGAAAACTCTCTTCTAACAGGAATATACATAGTAGGGCAGTACAAGTACACAGGTTTTTTTGGATTTTTTTTTTTGGATAGAAATTGCAGGAACTACGATTGATCAGAATTCCTTTGTTTATAAGGCACAAAGTTGAGGAGCCCTACAAAAAGTGAGTATGTCCTGAAAAAGATCATGTCTATGCAGCTTAACTGCCAATAATTCAAAAAGCAAACTTTGATCACCCGCAAAAGGCTGAGCTACAGCTTTATTTTCTTTGAAGAAAATATTAGAGTGACTGTTACATGATGTGCCATAAGGTGACCAAAAGATGTTGGGACATTTTAGATAAATGTCAACAAGTCAATATTTGGGAGGTTCTTTCTCTGTTTGTTGTTGCCTTTAGTATTTGTCTACTTTCTAAAAATCGTATTTAGTGAATTCTTTTCTCATTCCAAATAGTCATTCTTATGTCTAATTTTGAATTATTTTCCTTAAAGAAGATACCTTAAATTGTATAATCCTTTGATTCCATAAAACCTAAGGCTGCCCCTAGACAGAAGGCAAAACACAAGTTAAAAGTCTTACTTTCATTTCTCTCATTACAATTTGAGCCTGTTTCCTATTCTGTCAGGTGGAAATGGCTAATTGATGCCTTTTTCTTTCACATGTGTTGCAGTTGAAGAACATGAAATTAATAAAATTAAATCAAATGGAGAGTCTACGACTCCTGTTTGAATAGGAAACTAATTACTAACCTTGAAACAGAACCACAATAGGTTTTATGTCTATGTGTACTATTTAGTGTATAGGGTAATTTTTAAGAACGCGAAGCATGCATAGATATAGATAGGTAAATGTATGTATGTGACTGCTGATAGTTCTATTTTGAAACCAACAACTAGTTTTAATTTATATTAAAATAATGAATGGCAATTTGTTTGAAATGTAACTCGTCTGTTCCTGCAATATATACTGGAAGGATAAGCAAAACATTCTGTTGGTTCTGATCAGCCTTTTTTTGTCTTAACAGTTACTCTTCCGGTCTCTCCAAATGAGTGAGTGACTTGCAAGCAATGTAAAATAAGAAGAAACCTACATTACTAGAGAGAGGAACCGAGTCATTAGCACTATTTTTAATTTTAGGAAACACAGTTATTACCATTTACTTCATCAAAACAGTGATCTGGATGAGATATTTTCATAGTGAGTTGATATAATTTCAAGCCAGAACAAAAACATTTAAAGATTGTTTAGATTGCCATGTAGTAGGTACCATCTATTTAGAATATTACATAACTAGAGAAGTTTCTTTTGATGCCCTAGAGATAAAACGACGGCCAACTCATTCATTCAAGACACACAGTAGTGTTTAATTTCCCTTCACTACTACATTTCTGGAATACTGTAGGTGCTCAATGAACAGAATTCACCATATAATTGTCCAACAGCACCAACATACATTGTGAATGGCACCCTGTAAGGTTGTGTTGTGTTTAAACTAGGTGAACAAACTTGGTGGACATGAAAATTATTTGTTGAATGAATTAAATATGGTGACAGTCTACCATTTATTACCCCTACACTAGGCCCTTGATAAAGGTAAAGGAATAATATATTGTAGTTCACCAATTTAAAATTTATACCAATTAGAGAGACTGATAAATTAGACCATAATTTGGATATTAAACAATATTTCTAAATAATCTCGATGTCAGAGAAGCCTCAAAGAAAATAAAAATACACATATAATTGAATGAGTAAAGAATATACATCAAAATATATGGAATGTATCAAGGTAGGGCTGAGAAAGAAATTTATAGTATTGTTTAATTTAGGAAGAGGAAAAGTTTAAAATCAATAACTTTATTATTTTAAAAACTAGAAAAAACTCTGAAGAAAGGAAATAATTAGTTAAGAGCAGATACCAATGAACTAAAAAACAGGAAAATAAAGAAAATCAAAGAAAAATAAAGCTGGACCTCAGCCCCACCATAAATACAAATAATAAACTTCTAGTTATATTGAAAAATATGAAAAGAGAAAGACACAAAGTATTGATATCAAGAGTAAAACAGGGCCCCCCTGGTGGCACAGCGGTTGAGCGCTGCATTGTGGAGCTGTCGGCAGCATGCTATGCGAGTTCCACGCCCAGCCCGGGAGAGTCCCACATGGGGCTGCAGACCTCTCCTGCTTCGCCCTCTGCTCCCCTTAGCAGTGTATTTCTTTTTTTTTCTTTTTAAATAAATATTTTATTTATTTTTGTTATACATATCTTTTACATTATTGTGTGTTCCCCATAGGTTACCCACCACCTGTTCACCTGTGGAGCCATCATCATAGTCCCCCGTGCTCCCCTCTTCCCCCCTCTGGAGCCCTTACCCTCCCCTCCTTCCCTGCTGAATGTCGCATTCTTATTTGGCTCCACTATATTCCTGTTATAAGTGAAACCATTCGATAATTTTCAGCAGTGTATTTCTGATCTGCCTCTTCTGCTCCCCGCTCTGTCTCTGGTGAACCCTCTCACCACCCCACACCTCTGGCCTGTACCCCAGCTTGTGTGTATAAATAAATAAATCTTTTTAAAAAAAGAGTAAAACAGGTAATACTATTAAAGACTCTGTACCTATTAAAGGAATATTATAAATGACTTTATGGCATAAATTTGACAGACTAATAGAAATAGAAAAATTCCTTTAAAAAATACAACTAGCAAAGTTCAAGCAGGAGGAAGTATATAATTTGAATAATTTATAGCAATTAAAGAAATTTAAATTGTAATTCAAAATCTTCTAGAATATTATCTTTAGGTTCAGATAATGTCCCTGGGGAATTCAAGCATATCTCATATATATATATGAAGAATTAATATGAATTTTACACCAGTGCTTTTGAGAAAATAGAACAGGAGGCAATGATTTCCAGCTCATTTTAAGAGGCCAGTATTACTCTCTTACCAAAACCAGATAAAGACAACACAAAAAAAGATATTTAAGAAACCAATATCTTTAATGGCATTAAGACCAACAGTTCTTGGGGAAAAATTAACAACTTGAATCCAGCAATGTTTAAGAAGATTTTTACACTATGACTATGTGGGATTTATTACAGTTGTGCAAGGTTGAACCAACATTCAAAAACAAATCAATATAAACTATTAACCAGATAAAGAAGAAGTGTTATCTGATTTGTCAATAGACACAAGAAAGGCACTTCACAAAATCAATTACCCATTTGTGATAAAAACTCTCAGTATGTTAGAAATAGGAAGGAACACTTCAACTTGACAAAGAGCAACTGCAAACATCACACAGCTAATATAATACTTAATGATGAATAGCTGAATGCTTCTTCCCTAAAATTGAGAACAAGGCAAAGGATTTCCACTCTCAACATTTTTATTTTTATTAGATGCTTTGGCAACTGAAATATGGCAAGAGGGATGTATATTGGAAATGAAATAAAACTGTCCTTGTTTGCAGATATATGATACTCTACATAGAAAACTAAAGGATTTTGATTTGCATTTCCTTGATTATAAGTGATGTTGAGCATTTTTTCATGTATCTGTTGGCCATTTGCTTTTCTTCTTTGGAGAAGTGATTTTTTAGCTCTTCTGCCCATCTTTTGACTGGATTGTTAGCTTTGTTTTTGTTGAGTTGTGTGAGTTCCTTGTAAATATTTGTTATCAGTCCTTTATCGGATGCATTGTGTGCAAAGATCTTTTCCCAGTTGGTAGGGTGTCTGTTAGTTTTGGTTAATGTCTCTTTTGCTGTACAGAAGCTTTTTTTTTTTGATGTAATCCCACCTGTTTATCTTGTCCTTCACTTCCTTCGCTTTGGGGGATGTGTCGTTAAAGATTTTGCTGAGATGTATGTCATGTAGAGTTTTGCCTATATTT
Organism: Scalopus aquaticus; assembly: GCA_004024925.1. NCBI lineage: Eukaryota > Metazoa > Chordata > Mammalia > Eulipotyphla > Talpidae > Scalopus > Scalopus aquaticus. The sequence goes on along the minus strand of PVIJ01018419.1, from coordinate 4,996 downwards.
TCTTATATAAATTTTATGGTTTCAGGTCTTACGTCTAAGTCTTTTACCCATTTTGAGTTGGTTTTTGTGCAGGGTGTGAGGCAGTAGTCTAACTTCATTTTTTTGCATGTGGCTGTTCAGTTTTCCCAGCACCATTTATTGAATAGATTGTCCTTGTTCCACTGCATTTTCTTTGCTCCTTTGTCAAAGATTTGTTGTTCATATACATGCGGCTTTAATTCTGGGTATTCTATTCGGTTCCATTGGTCCTTGTGTCTGTTTATGTTCCAGTACCATGCTGTTTTAGTTATTACGGCCTTGGAGTATAGTTTGAAATCAGGGAGTGAAATTCCTCCATTTTCTTTCTTTTTAGTCAGGAGGGCTTTAGCTATGCGGGGCTTTTTGTGGTTCCATATGAATTTCATCAGGGATTTGATCTATTTCTTTGAAGAATGTCACTGCTAAACATGGAGCTTCCATATGACCCAGCAATATCACTTTTGGGAATCTACAAAGAACACAAAAACACTAATCCAAAAGGATACATGCCCCCATATGTTCATTGCGGCACTCTTCACAATAGTAAAGGTATGGAAGCAACCCAGATGTCCAAAAATAGATGACTGGATCAAGAAGATGTGGTACATATACACAATGGAATACTATTCAGCATTTGAAGAAGATAAACACATGCAATTTGCGACATGGATGGAATTAGAGGGGATCAAACTCAGCGAAACAAGCCAGAAAGAAAGAGAAAAATATCAAATGGTTTCACTTATAACAGGACTATAGGGAAACCAAATAGGCGAGAGACACTTGTGGGGGGTGGAGGGAGGGGGAGGATAAGGGCACAAAATGGAGTAGAAAAGAACACAAGGGACCATGGAGATGGATCACGGGTGAATCGGTGGTGGGTTACCCAAGGGGAATACAAAATGTAAAAGATATAAATAACAAAAATATATATTAAAATAAATAAATTCTTTGAATTAAAAAAATAAAGATAAAAAAATAAAACTAAAGGAATGTACCAAAAACCACCCTTCTAAAATTAACTGGTGTGGTATATAGAAGCTTAGAATGCAACATGAACACATAAGTACCAACATTTTTATATACTAACAAAGAGCATGTGGAAACCAAAATTTAAAATATACTTCCATTTACAGTCACTTCAAGGAAAGTAAAAAACTTAAATAAGTATGAACTTAATAAAACAGGTATTCTGCATGTTGAAAATTTTAAAATTCTGATTAAAAAATCAAAGAACACCAAATGAACAGAGAAGCATATGTAAATTGGAAAATTCAATAGAGTAATGATGTTTATTTCCCCCCAAATGATCTATAGATTTAATGCAATTCCTATCAAATTGCCAGCCAGGTTTTTTTTAGATATAGATAAGCCTATTCTAAAATTTATTTGGAAGGCACAGGCTCTGTAATAGTTAATCCACTTTTGACAAAGGAGTAAAGTGAGAGAAAATGTTCTATTTGATTATAAGACTCATTATATAGTTATAGAAATTAAGAGTGTACAGTGTTGGTAGAGGAAATGACATCTATAGATCAATGCAACTAAAGGGAGTACCCAAATACATTGACACTACTATGTACAACTGATTTTTGACAAACATGCGCATTCAATGCATGAAGGATAACTGTTTCAACAAATAATGCTAAGACATTTGGATATTCATAATGAAACAAAAAAAAAGGATTTTGAAATAATTCACGGCTTACACACACAAAAAAAACCAACAACTCAAAATGGTGTTAAATATAAGTATAAAACAAATATTAGGAAAAAAAACAGAAAAATCCTTTGGCGTGTAGGACTAGAAATGATTAGACTAAAAAGGAGTTCTTCAGTTTGACACCAAAAGCATAACACATTAAATGAAAAACTGATAAATTGAACCTCATAAAAATTTACCACTTTTATCTACAAAATATCCTGAGGAGAACATTAAGACAAACTACAAACTAGCAGGAAATATTTGCAAACCTTATATTTGACAAAGGTCTAATATCTAGAATATTTACAGAATTGAATAAATGTTTTTCCCAGGGGATATTCACATGGTAAATAAGCACATGATTTGAAGTTCAACAATGTTAACCTTAGTAAAATGCAATTTAAAACTACATTACGATATCACTACACACTTAACAGAAGAGCTAAAACAAAAATTATATCATCAAATGCTGGTGAAGATCCAGAAAAATTGGATCACTCATACACTGCTGGTGAGAAAGTAAAATTATATACTCATTGGAAAAGAGTTTGGCAGATTCTCATATAAAACTAAACATATAACTACCATATGACATAGCACTTGCATTGCTGGACATCTATCCCAAAATGATGGAGAGAGGTACACATAAAACTATGAACATTAATGCTTATAGAAACTTTATTCATAATAGTCAGAAACTGGAAATAACCCAGAAGTCTTCCATGAAGGAATAAACTGTAGCACATTCACATTATGGAATACTATTCAGCAATAAAAAGGAATAAACTATTGAGATACACATAAACGAGTGAATTTCAAGGGACTCCTGGTGAGCTAAAAAACTTTATCTCCAAAGATTAATATTTTATTATTATATTTATATACTTTCTGATTATATTGATAGGAGATTCATGAAATGGCAACCTTGTACAGATGAAGAATATATTAGTGTTTGCCAGAAGTTAGTGACAGAGATGGAGTGAGAGGAGGTAGGCAGGTGTGTGGTTATAAAAGGGTAATGGGAGGGATCCTTGTGGTGTTGGAACTGTTCTTTATCTTCACTGCCAAGGTGAATATTCTGGTTGTGATATTGCAGGGTAGTTTTTTAAGGTGCAACCACTGGGGGAAAATAGGCAAAGGACAAACAGGATCTTACTATCTCTTACAAATGTATGTGAATATACTAATGAACTTAAAATAAAAAGTTTAATGAAACAATTATAGAAAGCAATAAAATTTTGGGGTATGGTAAGGACTGAACTAAGTGACTTCTTAAGATCTTTCCAAATTTTCATAATTTTCCCCATTTTTGGTGATGCCGGAAGGGGTAATTATAATTTCTCCGAGCGATTCTCCCCATTCCTCTTGTAAGCTGTAACTTGCAATCTGCACTGGACAGAAGCTGGTGTAGTCACTGATAGTTCTAGAGTCTTTGGTCCTTCATTTGTTCTCTCTGGGTCCCTGTTGTGACTCAGCTATATAAGAGGGCTTAGAGATTGCTAGAGACCTGTTAGACTTTAAAATCCTAAAATTCCAATCTTTTTATTCTGTGTTTAGGTTCTACAACCAATAGAAGTTCAAAAACGGTCAAATTCTTTGTCCTTTAACACCTTCCTGCATCAGCTCTCTCTCTGCTACGCCACGTAGCAGATATTCCTGTAGCAGAGATTTCTAGCTGGCCTTACTCCATTCAACTAAAAGGGACTAACAAGCCCTTTTTCTAATTGACTCTCTGCCTAAAGGGTGAGAGCATACTTGTGGATATTGAAAACAGAAACAAGAGTTCTGAAAAATAAACCAAAATCAAACTATGGCTTTATACAATGTTAAGCTACCCCTTGAGACACACCTCCTTTGTCAATGTATATTTCCCTTGTCAATAAATATTCCTTTCAGGTTTTTCATTGTGAGAACAAAACAGCCTTTGTTCAGATCACAGTTGGGTAACAATCACCTGTGTTAAGCTGACTAGAATAAAAACTGTTTCATTACTACCTGTTGTGCTTCCCTTTCCCACAGTCAGAATGGCTGGCTTCTACATTGTTGACTTTTTAAAAAATATGCTAAATTATTTCAGAAAACCATCCAGCAGATGCTTTGTATCTGCAGGGAACAAATGAGTGCAAGCTGGATACTGGATGAATTTTGTTGATACTGCTGATCAGATCCCTGCTATATTATTATATTGGGCACAACTCCAGAATACCAGGGAGGAATCCAGCTAGGGGGCAGAACTTGGAGCAATGGGGGGAAAAAAAAGAAAGAAGAAGAGACAGATGATCGTCACTCCCCTGAATGACTCACATTGCCTCATGATATATGGAAGATAAACTTACTCAAATATCAACATAATTTCATGTTTCATTGGTATGATGCTCCCAATTTGTTTTACTTCCACGCTATTATTTTCCCCAGGAGTTTCAAGCTTTAAAATTTATTTTCTCAACCAAGACTGATTAAATAAAAGCGATACTATCATTCTCCATTTTGATTTAGAAAATAACATATAACTGCAAATCATTGTTGGTCATCACCAGTGTCAGCAGATCCACAGCTGATGAAATTCATTTCAAAAGGGAAGAGACATTTTACTTTCTTTACCTCTTTAATTTCATCTCAGGCAAACATAAAATTTCCATGTGTGTTACAAAATAATGAAACTAATATGAGGCTCACTGGATAAGAAAATTCTTCTAGAAATGATTGTTTTGACACAAGATAATCGCAATAAAGATAAATCACAGGTTTCAAGCAATCTAATGTGTCCAGTTCACAGTCTTCTGAATAAGGTACTTCATCTGAGCACTTCTGGTGTGTTTGAAATAGTTCAGATGTTAGTTCAAATTCCAGAATCACACACGCCCCCAAAAACATGGCGGCGAACAGACGCTAGGATCAGGCTCTCCTACAAAAAATTGATTTATGGAGAAAAATATCCCTAACTTTGAGAGCTGTCTCGAAGAGAACCGGATACCCTACGCAATATAATCAATCCTGGGGGTGCTTTGGACTTAAAAATAAACTGAAGAGTTGGAGTAAAGAGAAGAGAGGGGACATCTAATTCCACACAAAGGGGGATCAGAGAGGAGAGATGGGCCGACCAGCTTCCCCTGAGAGCCACTGAATACAAGGTTTGAAACTGCGGTGAGGTCGGAGGGCCTCGGCCAGCCGACTGGGAGCGCGACCCCCACTCCCCCACCCTACGACCCCCTTCTCTCCCTGTGTGGCAGCCCTGAGGAGCAGGAAAGCGGGAGGGTCACTGTGTCCCATCCCCCA
>PVIJ01018418.1:0-26402 GCA_004024925.1 Scalopus aquaticus | reverse complement strand
AAACCTCAATAACCAAAATACATACATACGTATGTACTAGCCTCAGTGCTAAGTTTAACAGCAAAAGAAATACAACTGAAGAAGAAATCAGAATTGGAGCATTGGTTGGAAGGAATTATACAGACTGTCACTCTAAGAGTCAAAAAAGATGGAAAGCACAGATGATGAGATGAAAAATACATGAAAAAGTCTAAAGTAGACTTTATCAGAGGCCTGGGAGGAGGAAGGAGAAAGGGGCAGTGGCAGGACCACAGATGTAGCGAAGATCTAGAAAGGTGACCCTCACAGCACTAGCTGGGGGTGGGGGTCTGTGGTGAAGGGGGGGGCAGTCCCCATGGGCTCCATGCTTGGCCCAACTGGTGGGCCCCTTTCCTTGGAACCAAAGAGGCAGAATCAAAGGGCTGGTTCCCCTCCAGATGCCTTTTTATTTTTTTCATCACTCTCCAGTAGGTCCCTATTCTATGTGTGAAAATAAAATGCTAGTGTTTATTTTGGATCTCACATACACAGCAGAGATAGTCTCTAGGCAAAAATATGTAGCTCAGTAAATCAAAACTGTTTTCTTTGCTCTGGCATTGCTGATGTTAGAGAGATCTAGGACAGGAAATGAATTGTTTGGGGTCTGAGCAGCAGGGAAGTCAGTGAGGCTTGTGTGGCTTATCCACACGGTTATCTGCTACTAGGAAGGGCCTGAATCCCAGTCATAGCTCTGCTTGACAAGCTGTATGCTCTGGTCAGAAACTGTCCACCAGAGGGCATTTTCCACACAAAGGTGCTCCTCCAAGACACACTTACGCTGGATTTGCTCAGAGCAGACCTTTTAAAATTTTGCATAAAAGTACTCACTCATTAATAAGGCCCCACCAAACTGTCCACTGAAGAAGGATCTAATAAAAGACAAGTCCACTCTCAAGTACTTCACAAAGGCCAGCCAAAGCTAGGTAACTGTGGGCACATTTGTGGGGGTGGCGGGGGGTGAGGGGGGTGGCAGAGGCAGAGCATGGTTTGTATGCTAAATGCCCCAGTTCACCTGGCACTGAGGGGCGTCCTGTGACACAAGAGTGCCATATTGAAGTAGGGTCAGTCTTAGAAAACTGGAACCATTGCTCACCACACTTTTGGGAATTCCCTCCAGTTGAGCAACTTTGTACTATCACTACATAACAGACTACAATGACTGATATTTTCCTTTTTGCTCCGCTATGGCCCCCTAGTGTTATGCTGACCCTTTTGTTCAAAGGGCATAGACCACATCACAATAGGAGGAAGCCTTCCCAAACAAAGCATGAACCTAAGGGGATGTTCCAGTGGCAATTCCTTAGACATCATGGCTAACTTGGAAGGTCACTTCTATCTTCAACTGCTCCTCCCAAAGGTACTACTTGACTGCTGCTCCTTTGCTCTTCCACTGTACCTTTCTGTCCTTTGTTCCAACTCTACCCTCATGCCCTTACCGCACTGTTTCTCAGCTTTGCACCCCTAAATACAAAAGGCTCCTTTCCTAATCTGACCCTCCATCTACCTCTGAGCTTCTGGCTGTTTCATTTAATAGCCTTCCCTGCTCCTGATTAGAAAAGTACAGGAACTTGTTATAAAATAATTTAGAAAGTATAGAAAAGTATCAACATTTCTTGGTATTGAATTTCTTATCAGTATTTTTCTCTATGAATACTTTTACATAGTTCAGAACAGACTGTTTAATTTTGTATTTGGATTTTCTCTTTTTAACTTCACGTTACAACATGAACATTCTATTAAAATGCTAAGAATGTTTTCCTATGAGAGTGACATCAGCAAGATGGCAGACTCGGAAGCTACAGGCTCCCCTTCCCCCACAAAGGCAGCAAGATAACCATACATACCTGTGTGAGAACTACAGGACCAGTTGAGAAGCGACAACACCTACGCTGCTGTAAAACCAAGAAGAGTCTAACAAAAGGCAGACGCAAGGATATATCAAGAATTCTTACAACTCAACAACAAAAACATCAAATAACCTAACTAAAAACGGGTTAAGGAGCAGAATAGACATTTTTCCAAAGATGACATACAAATGGTCAAAAAGCATATAAAATACGCTCACTGCACTAATTATCAGAGAAACACAAATCAAAACCACCATGAGATATCACATCACACCCATTAGGATGGTTACTCTAAAAAAAAAATACGCAAAATAAGACTTGCCAAGGATGTGAAGAAACTGTCCCAACTGGTACGAGTATTCTCATTTTTTAAGCTTTCTTCACTTTATAGGCAAGGGGATGTCTCGATTTCATTAACAATCATTTCTAATTGGAGTTGACCATTTTCTTAGTATTGGTATTTCCTCTGGGAATTGTGTCATTTCACTAGCCTTGATATTGCCCTGGTACATCTAGATGTGCTTGAACAGACACGCCAGAGGCCCTAGGCCTCATTTCTCGTCTCCAGGACCAGGCTCCAGAGCACAGCATATGCCTCTACTGTAAAAACATGACTATATTCTTTCCAGGTGACAGGGACAGTTGCCCCACTCAGGTCTCCTATAGCCTTCCCTGGTTTTCTTCCTTCTGGAGTGCTGAGTATTGCTGTCTTGTTTCCCAGCTATCTCCTCTGGCCCTGTCCTCCAGTCACAGCAACCCCAGAGTGCCCTGTGCCCACTCGTCACCGGCTAACGAAATACCACACATTTGAGAAGGGCAGGAAAAAAAGGGGAAAAAATACCCTATTTTAATTTTGATGGCACACTTGGTTCCAGTATCACAGCACACTGAAGTTCATCTTAAATATTTGCTCCTCAGCAGCAAACATGGTCCTGAAAAACTCTTGGTCTACATGATTTATTTCACAATTTTTCCTTCCTTGGTGGACAAGTGTGAAATAGGGAACCAGATGCTGTCAAATATAACTATGAATAATGTGTGAAGCAAACAAGTATCCGTGCTGCAGTCCCATCTCTGCTCTGCCTTAATCTCAAGCAACAGGAAGAAGGCATCCAGAGCCAGAGGGATGAGGAGGTACACAGGGAAATTTTATTTACCCACAGGAAAAAAGTGTAGGCTCCCGGATTGGTATCCAGCATGTATTTATACTGTCCCATATGCCTGGGGGTCTGGCAGACACCTTCAGAGTCCACCACAGACACTGCCCAAGAATATTGCCCAAATTTAGCTGAAAGCAAACTGCCTTTAGTAGGCAAAGTTGGACTGAATGCTGGATAAAATCACCCGTGCTTCTTATCCCCAGCAAGGCCAAGACTGACCTAAAGCCAAGCTCAAAAACACATCTCTAAGCATTTTCTTCCTCTTCTATAAATACAATAAAAGTGCACAGCCTGTAACTAAGATAGGAGTAGAGGCCAAAGGGAAGTTGGCATCTAGTGCCACCTTGTGGTGTCCCATCCAAATCACAGGCCCTATCTTGGACCCCAAAGTTATAAAGGATAGCTTTCTTGTAGAAGAGTTTGGCTCTAATCATTATCACAGGAGAGGTTATTTTTGAGGAGCATACAAAGCCAGCACTTAACAGGCACTTTGTAGTAAATAAGTCATTCCCTGTGGGTGCTTTCATTTACTCCTGGCAGTAGCTCTGTGCTGCAGGCACAGAGCTTTAGAAGTATGAAGACTGGGGCTCAGAGAAGCTGGTGACTTGTATTGCCAAGTCCTGGACTTGAATCCAGATGCTCATACTCTATATCCTGTGATATAATTCGTATTAGTTCATGGGGTATACACATAATACTGTGTTAAAAGTAGTATAGATAGATAGATAGATAGACAGATAGATAGAACTACATAGTATATGGTACAGCCTAGTGGAATAATATATATAACCATGAACTATATAAAACATGCCACTTAGCAGCTATACCACATGCAATAGGACTAATGCCATTTTCTATAGCAACATTCTGGGGCTCTGGTTTCTGTCTATGAAGACAAGACAGTTTGGTTCTCTTTGTATTTCCTTTTTTAAAAGATTTACTTTATTTATGCATATAAGAACAGGGTGTAGGCCAGAGGTGTGGGGAGGTGAGCGGATTCACTGAAGACAGAGTGGGTAGATCAGGCAGATCTACTGATACACACTGCTGAGGGGAGCAGCGGGCAATGCAGAAGTCTGTTGTGCCATGTGAGTTAGAGTCCTGACCAGGGGTTGAACTCAGGCCACAGTGGCTGGGGATAGCTTGATAGCGCTTAAGGCTTAAACCCCTGCGCCACCAGGGAAGCCCTCTTTGCATTCTTTTCATTCCACAATGCTGTTACAATCAGTTTTGCAACAGTTTTTCACTGTGGCCTTGCTCTCCTGGGGCCCTGGGAATCCAAACTGTGGAAGATCCCGTTCCTGTGTGTTTTAATTTGGGGTGCACTGGTGGAGAATGAGCACACAAGGACACTGAGGCAGTGGGACTAAAGACAAGATTTCAGATCAGACTTTTGATTTTGCTCATGAATTTCCTTTGCATTTCTACCCTATTCACTGGTTAGACCCATGTTGGATTATACCACCTCATTTAACTAGAAGTCCATTTATAACCAATACATTTTAAAATGGGGTCACTGAGAAGTTCCTGTGCTCAGCATCAGAGGTGGGCATGTCATTAGGCCAGCTTTGAAAGTCCCACAAGAAAGCTTCTGCAGCTTTTCCTCTACGGGGCAGGAGTTGGGGCCATAACGCTCCTGTGGATGGAGACAACTGCTACTGGCCCCCGTCACAGCTGGCAAAGGTAGGGAGGCCCTTTTTATGGGCAGGGTCCTCCTCAACTTGTTTGGCTTACTTTAGTACCATTTTCCTGTCTCTGGGGCACAGCAAGCTCCACAGATGTTACTTTTCAGTATTCACCCCCATGCCATAAATGAGGTTCAAAAGATGAATTACAAATGACTTCTCTAACAAGAGCCCCCACATGTTTCCTACTACACAACTTTATCCTATTGTCATCCAGCTCGGTTGCTGAAGTCTAAACGACACTAGTCAGATATAACAGAGGAAGCAGGAGAAAGGACTGTGGCGGAGGTCACGCAGCAGCATCCAGGGGCTGAACTGGTGGGGAATGCTCTGGTGGAGGAGGCTTAGAAGAGCGAGCCCTGAACTAGCATTGGGGAGCCTGGGACAGGGCTTGACTTTGGCTTTGTGAGGCCAGTGAGCCTCCCCACTGGGTATATCTTCTTTACTGGTTGATTGCAGGGAAAAACAAAACACATTACAAAGGACAGACAAATCTGCATTACTCCTCGTCAGTTTTCCTCTTAGCTAGTATGGTCATCTTCCAAGCTTCAAAGAGAAGAGACTATACAGAGTAACAGACCAGGAAGAGACAGGGTTCCTCTTGCTTCTCCTGCCCCACAGGGCCCACCCAAGAGGCCGAGGACAGAGATCAGAGTCGGGACACCCAGCAAGCACACTGTCCCACTGCCTGTCCCTCTTCTCTCCAGGAGCCAAGAGTTTATTCTAACTGTACAGAACCACTAGGACTACTACCCAGCCCCTCCCCGCTGGGAGCCCGCCTCTTCAGAGTGGTTGGGGTCGTGCAGTCCGCAGTCCACAGCCAACGTACTCACAACAAAAGTCCTCACAAATAGCTTTCTGCAAAAAGGGCAACATAAAGGTTTACAGGATTCACTTTGGTGATCAGACAAAAAGAACTCTGGTTTCATTTCATAAAGTAATGATAAAGTCATTATATGGTAATGCCTGGGAAACAGGTCAGCAGACCAGTTTGAGGATTTCCCCATATTCCGCGACGACAGCAGCTATGTGATTTTGGCCTTGTTAATCATTTACCCCTCACCACTGCTTCCTCAGTTCCCAGCAGGGAGTTGGGACGGCCCATCTGCTGTATTCCTGGAGGATAGGTGGCGGCTTTCCCCTCTCTCCCCCAGCGCAAGGACTGGCCAATGGGTCTCAAGAATCAAGCTGGGAGACACGGTGGCTTCTTGAAATATAGCAGAAGCAGTATTTGTGGGACATAGTCTAGAAGAGGAACATACATGAACTAAAAAGAGAAAAATGGGCAAATATGAGGCACTGGAAAAAGAACAGAGAACAATCTTTCAGCTAAAAATACATATGGGTGAGTCATATTCATCATTTTAACCTCATTTCTCTACCAGGTTATCTGCCATGGTGTCTGGGGACAAAAACTCACAAGGCTCTCCACATGCCACAGGGTCCCTATGCTTTCCTTTGTGGGATTTACAGTGGGACAGCATGGATAAGCTATGTGGTGCCATAAATATTCTTTACTTTCCAGGCCTTGCAATTTTATTTGTATTTCTACAATATACACTCACACTTGCTACTTTCCATATAAAAATTATATATATCATTTTTAAAAATGTAAAATATACAAAAAAAGTGACTTTAAACTTTCCCTTCCAAGGGAAGCTCAAGAAAGGTCAGCACTTGTGAGGCAGCCCAGGGTCACAAGGTGTCAGGTCTTGGAGACTTTCGGAATTTGCTCTGAAGGAAAACTCTCGGCACACAGAGACCTTCTTTTTTATTCACCGTCTCACGAAACACATACTCATTCACCACTTCTTCATAACCAGTATGTGTAAAGAGCTGAGCCAGGAATTCTGTAAAACAAGCAGGTCAACAGCAATCAGTCTTGACATCATAGCACCTGCTTTGCAGTGGCAAGGAGGAAAGCAGGTGGGTTGAGACATATGCTTTTTTAATGTAACAAGAACTTCAATTTTAGTAACATTTTTGTTTTGGAAAGAAACACTCCTACTTCTCGCATCTAAACAGAAAGTCTCAGCTAAACAATTTAGTCAGAGAAGTTTAAGGACTCGCTGGAATGTGCGCACCATGCCCCTCTATGAGTCCCCCAATAAAACAGTCTGAGGAAGCACAAACAAAACTCCAGTGGGCATGTTCATGCAAGATGTGATGTGTTCACTCTGTTTACATCAAGTGCCTCTCCATCTAGCAGGATGGATGTCCACCACAGTGGACAAAAATCACCTGATTCCATGAATCAGAAACATCAAAAGAAAATGTTAACTTCCACCTCACATTTTGATGATTTTGCAGTTTTGATGGTAATCACTCATTTTCAGTTTCTTTTAAAAGCAATAGGATATTTCAAAAAATACAAGTGTGTATTAAAAAATAGAGCTTAAGAAGGTAGGTAGGGGCCTCCCTGGTGGCACAGCGGTTAAGCGCTGCACTGTGGAGCTGTTGACAGCGGTGACACGAGTTCGACACCCAGCCAGGGAGATTACCACATAGCGCAGCAGACCTCTCCTGCCTCGCCCGCGGCTCCCCTCAGCAGTGTATTTCCGTTGATCTGACTGTTCTGCTCCCCACTCTGTCTCTGGTGAACCTTCTTGCCGCCCTACACCTCTGGCCTGAACCCCAGCTTGTATGCATAAATAAATAAATGTTAAAAAAAAAAAGAAGGTAGGTAGTTTAGGTAGTTATAGCCCAGAATATTAGGTAGGTAGGCTTAAGCATCCTGCTCTTAGAGGCACCTCAGTGGTGTCAATGGCTGACTGATTGACTTGGCCTAGCTGGGCTCTGTCCTGACAAGGCTCATCTGCATAGCCGGAATGGCAACTTAACACTTTGTGGTCCACTCACATATTAGTATGTGTTTTTTGTCACCAGTATCAGGTGGCCGCTCATGTATTAATACATATTCATCTAGTCTCCAGTTTTTCACTCCACGGTGAATTTATTTGGAACTATTAGGAGCTATTTCTTTGATCGTACTCAGTCTAGAAGCTTTACACATTGTTTTGGTGAAAGTGTAAGGTGTTTTATGAAAGATATTACAGTTTTTTTAATATCCAGTAGTTCAGGAGTTGTGTGTGTTTTATTGAATATTAGGTAGGTTTAAAAACTAATGTTGGAAATACTTTAAACACTGAAATCATGGTCAGGTTTTAGATGATTTTCTTAGCAAAAACAGCTTTTCAGAGACCCTTCTGTAGCAAATGGATGCATTTGAAGCATATCCAACCTTTTCATAGAAAAAGATTTCTTGCCTTTGCAACCAGGGAGGAATCTCAAGGCATCACATGGTGCTGCCTGCTTCATTTTTGAACCAAGTGAAGTTTCCGACTTGCAGCCCTGTTCCTTTCAGTCCTCAGTGGGGCACCCACATGGCTCGTGAGAGGCTGTCTGGCTCACCTATTAGTCACTAGAGGTGGCTGTGGGCTCACCTCGTCAGCACTGTTTGTGCAGTCCCAGGGTCTGCTATGGAGCGTGCAATGACAGCCAGGTCCAGGGTCTCTAAAAGGTGCACCACCCAGCCCACCCTGCACGGCAGTGGTAATACAATCCAGCCAGCAAACACAGGCTTGAATCCATTTTTCTTACCATCGGTGAAAAAATATGATCTGGTTCCATCTTGTCTAACATAAAAGTTTTCTCCAAGTTTGCTGCCGGCTTTAAACCTAAGCATGGCATGATCATAAAGCCCATAGTCACGAAACAAGACACTTTTGCCTGGTTTCAATACCTACAAAACAAAAATAGGCTGCACGTAAATTTGGGGAACTGAATCAAATAAAACTCACTATAAAATAAAATGTTAAATTAAGAAACTTGAATATGCTATAAGAAGAAAGGGGCAAGACTGAAACACCCACAATGTGATGATGAAATGGCCTGCTACAAAGGCATAGCAAGACTCAGCGTGGAGCCCTCACACTGAGAGATGCTTCTCGAGCATTTCCAAGAACCCTCTGGAGAGTCAAATGTCATGCGGTGAAAACACGAAAGACATTAAATGAAAGTCTTTTATTCCTTAAAGTAACTTCTAACATTTTATTTGCCACCTCCTAGTGCATGACCCTGCAGTCAAACTGTCTCTTTAAAAAGCACTGATGTCACTTTGGCTTTTCACTGATTTGGCTGGCTGTCCTCATGCTGGCTCAGCTCTGGTTTCACAGTGCTATAATTACGTACAGTTTTGCCCACCATGTTAATAACTGATAGGTGCCTGGCACACTACATCTTTCCAGACATTTTCTCACTAAATCTTCATCCAATTCTGTGAAGAAGAAAGAAGAATGATTACTATCCTGTGAGATGAGGAGACTGACGCTAAAAGAGGTAAGCAACTTGCCCATGATCACACATCAGTCACTAAGTGGAGGTCAGAACGTACACTTAGGTCAAAAAAGGCTCCACTCTGCGGAATCAGAGCCATTTATTAGGCCGGCTGGTGTGAGGCGTGGACTCTGAGGCCCGCGCAGCAGTGGAAGGAAAGCAGGGCCGGCCCGGGGAGGCCCATGCTGAAGCCTTTCACAGGCAGCGGCAGAGTAGCTGTCTCAAAAACTAGAAGCTAAGCCCAGCAGAGTGTGGGTATAACTGCCCCATCTGACAAACCTAACAGTCCCGTGCTTCTTAGAATGGAAACCAAATGGCAGACATTTACTTTTTAGGTGAAAATTTTCTCAAAAACTGCATGCCACTCCCAAGTAAAGTGGACATCAAAAGAGACATTCGTTACATCGTCCTGCGACCCATCACATCAACAAAAAGATTAAGACATGTAACATATACTACCTATTATATTTTTAATGTAGGTTGATGTAGTTCCTTTTCCTGAATAGAATATGAAAAATTGTGCCTACTATTTTCAAGGGTGCTAGATTTTCTCAATTAGTAGAGTCCTATTGATACTAGCGTGCATTTTAAATATTTTCACTAAAGAGCCTCTTGGATAAAAATTCTTACCTTGGCCAGAAATGCTAAGTTTTAAAACATGAAGTGAAAAGGGAAAATTCCAAAAATCTTAGTTCATAGGAGCAACACTTATTCTTCACGTCAGAAGGGAAGACGGGCCATGTGGGACAGCGGAAGGAACACTCACTCACAAATTTGTAACTCTTGGTTCAAATCCCAGTTCTCCCATTAGCTAGGTGAGCAAATAATTGCAGCCCTCTGAATGTTTCCTCATCTGTAAAATAATAATCACGATACTAATGCCTCCTTTGCTCAGCACTTGTCTGTGAACCAGGCGTTTCCCAACGTCATGGTCTTTCACTCTCCTGACAACTCCCAGAAGCAGGCAGGCTGCACCCACTTCCAGTAAGGCCAAGTCAGTGACTTGCCAAGGTTCTCAAGGCAGCCTAATGTCCAGGTCTTCTAATAACAGTTTGTCTACTTTTACTTTGCCATTCTATTCCAAAAATGAGAGAATTCAACTTCAAGATTGGGTTTTTCAATTTAAAATTATGTGGTGTTCACATTCCTTGGTTGTTAATATCCTGAGGTTATTAGATCTACATTACAAAGCTTATCACCATGTTGGTCATGCAAAGTTTTGGAGTTGCCCAAAGGGAATTTTATTGTCAGAGGCTGAAAGATTGCTTCTTCTGGTAATTTCCTAAAGAAGTACATGATTTCAAGTTAACAAACCAGTCCCTATGTTTGATGGCAAGAAGAAGCAATCTCATCACTGCTATGAATCCATTCAGGCTATCTGAGAAAAGCTTGCTATTGGACTGTAAAATTAGGAGGACTGTAATGGAATTTTTAACTAAAGAAAGGTCACAACAGGGGCCAGATGTAGACGGGGACAGTTCAAGTCAGTCTTTTTCTTTTTTAATATCACATTTCATAACTATTAAAATAGAACATCTAAATCAAGAATAAGCATATCCTCAATACCTGGCTTTATCAGACGTCTTAATTCGTGTGTCTCATTATAGTTTGATTTTAAATTTCCTGGATTGTTGAATAGGTTATCTTTTCATGTTAACTCAATATTTGAGCATTCTCTTCTATAAAATGACTATCAACTTGCCCTTCTCATAGAGAGGAATTCCTTATATATTCTGGATATTTTGTCAGTTTTATAGATTTTAAATTACTTTTCCTAGCTTGTATTTCTAATTTGTCTTTTGAGGAATAGAAACTCTTAATTTTATTAACATCTTTGTGCTTGATCTTTTCGGATCATCTTCCAAAAAGATTCCACCACTCTGAAGTCATAAAGATTTCCTCCTGTATTTTCTTTTGAAAAACTCAAACTTTTGTCTTTTCCATTTAAGCCATTAATTCACCTGAGAATGACTTTTGTACAGGATGTGAAGCAGGAACACAACTTCATTTTTCCCCCCGTGGTCACCAATCATTTATTGAGCAGCCCTTCTTTCCCAGTGATCTTCAGGTCACCTCTCTCACGTATCAAATTTCCAAATATCATGGATCTATTTTTAAGCTCCCCATCACATTTGCCAATTTGTCCCTCTGCCAATACCATTCTGTCTTAATTACTGTAGCCTTAATAAATCTCTCTATCCGGTAGGGTACATATTTCCCTACCTCATTCTTCTTCAGGAGTGGTTTGATCCTTTATTCCTTCACGTAAATTTAGAATCAACTTATCAATTTCCTCAAAAAGAAAAAAGCCTATCAAAAAAAAACTCAAAAACAATAAAAAAATGAAAATCTACTCGGATTTTATTGTAATTTCGCAGTTCAACTAGGAAAAAAAATCAATATCCTTATAATATCTATTAATGAACACAGTATTCCCCTCTATATAAATTTTCTTTAATGTTGCTTAATATAGTTATATCTAATTCACCACATGTAATTTACTCTAGGCCTTACACATCTGTTAGATTTATTCTTAGGCACTTTTTATTTTTATACTGCTATTCAGAAAACTTCCTTTTTAAAGCTGTAATTTCATTGTGTCATATATTAATTTTTCTATATTAATTTTATATCCAGTCTCTTTAACTCTTATTATTTATTCTGTGGCTAAGTAACAAGGGAACTTTTATTACAAAACAGGTTTGGCCCCCACACATTATTTGCTGGCCCCTAATAGACTGGAACACAGTAGTCAAAACAAAAGAACAACAGGAACACAATAAAATGATGAATATTACATTGCTAAATGGAAAAGTAAGACTGCACTGTATGTTCTCTTAAGTGCATGGCATTAAGAGTTCCATGGCATTAAGCACATTCATCTGAAGCTTTTGTAATTCTTTCAATATTTTCTAGTTAGTCAACGATATTGTCTGCAGTAATGAGTTTTATTTCTTTCTTTCTTATCCTTAAATCTTTCATTTCTTTTTCTTGTCTGCAGTACAATGCTGAATGAAGTCCTGACAGTGGACATTCTCATCCCCATAAAGTTCCAGCTATTCCTATTCTGTCCCCATCTACTCCTCCTCCCTAGCATCCCTCTGCCCTCCCGCCAAGGCTCTCTTCACATTCCTGTGCTAGCAGAGACCTGACTGTCCTCTGAAGACACCATTTCCCCAGCACTTCTCAAATCATGTCTGTGTTTTCTGCTATCGCCCCTGCACCCCTGGGTGTGGCGATGGGCTGGTGTCCCGCTTGCTCCTGATTACTACTTTTATGCATTCCCTTTTTTCCTCCCTCAACCCTCCAGCTCAGAATCTCTTGTCATCAGATTCTACCACTCATTACCCCTTGCTGTTCCTGTCATCTCTTAGTTTCAGGGTAATTTCCTGCCATTTGATGATGAATATGCCTTTTAGTTTACTGTCTCTTCCTCAATACTGCACCACTCTTATCTCTGGTCAATTTCACTATCAATGTAGATTGTCCTTCCAAATATGCTGACCCCCTTAATGACTTCAGCTTCTCTTTTACAAAGATCTCATCCTCCATGCTACCTAAACCACTCACTGCCATGTTAATGTCCTAATTCACTGTCACCATGAAAAAATAAATAACCCCATCCATACTCTCAAAGTCATACAAGTTACTTTCTGACCATCCCCAATCCCACCATCTTCCCAGCTTTTTCTAGTCTTCAGTATTCCCTCACCCTCACCTGGACCTTCAAACCAGGTGATTCTGACACCATCTCCTTGATGCCCTCTCTATCCTCTCTACTCCATTTAAGCTCCATGCCCATTTGTGAGTATGTGCTGGGTTTCCATCTGCTCATACATCAAGCACAGGGGATGGGAGGTAAGGACACTAAGCCTTACAAAGCCTCATAAGCAGGGGGTTAAAATCAGCCTGGCAGTATCTAAATCTTAAAAAATGATGTTTTTTCCTAGCAGGTTTCTAGTGTGACATTTCTACCTCACTATTCCTTTAAAAAATTAAAACCAGGATTAAAATTTCATATTAGTTTTAAATACAGAGACATTCCCTTAACTAACATCTGCTTTTTCAACTTGCTGGATGTGCTCCTTTCCCTCTGTAAAGTGGGCTGACTGAAAAGTCCACAACTCACGAAACAGGTGAGGCTTAAGGGCCTTCTACCTCACACTCCCTTGTACTTCAGTGACTTCAGTGCCCAGTGTCCCAAATGAGCTGTACACTTAGCATCATCAACTGTGTTTGTTCCCAAACTTGCTCGTGCCAGTTGAGCTGAGATTTATAATTATAGACTATTATAGACTTGGGTGTATATAAACTATACAATATGCATGTGAACAGAAAACAATTTTAGTTTCTATGAAAAGGTAGCTGGATACTTCTAGGATAGAAGAGCTTCTACTGTGGTGTTTCTACAGGAAGAAACACTAAAACTACTGCTATTTGATGTGTGAGAGTCATCTGGGAAAGTTTGGGTAAAAATAAGAGAATCTGCCCGAAGATTGCAACTATTTTTAAGATCCTACTGCACTTTTAAAGAAACCAAAACTCTATTATGTGTGGGGTTCATTTAAGAAAGATGATCAATGACCCCATACTCAAAGACAGGGTCTTAGCCTTATATCAAAAGGGTGACGAATAATATTAATATATTTTAAATTGTAAAAAATGTTTAAGGTAAGTACCAATTTTAATTTATTGATTGAGTTGATTTTTAAATTAATCAAATTACCAACTATTTGTATAGATTAAAAAAAAGAGCTTCCTATATCCACTGTAACTCTCAATGATTCTGTAAGACACTCTTGTTTTATAAACAAGAAAACTGAGGCTCAGGGACGGAAGATGAGGTGGCTTATCTCCAGTGCCATGACTGACAAGTGAGCTTTACTTCCTGAGTGCCACCATAGCCTCCTTGCCACTTGGTTCCCCCATTGTAATAACTATAGGGATAGCAACAATAACAACAGCTGACTTTTAATGACAACTTGCCAAGTTCTAGGCTAAGTACTCATAATAATCTCATACAATCTCCCCCACGCCCTAAGGTCTAGGAACTATCACAACTCTACGTTTACATGCAGTGACCCTGAGGCTTCGAGGGGTAAAGGCAACTCCAAGGGAAAGCCAGGTTTTGACTCTGACTCCACACTGTCTCTTGCTACTCTCGCTTCACAGAAGGACTCCACAAAAACCCTCCTAGCTCCAAGGCTGGCCAACCGCAGAACAGTGACAAACACCACACAAATCAGGTGGGTGGGGTTTTATGCCAGAGAGACCTTTCCACACGGACTCCACATCGTACTTCATGAGATCAGGGAAGCGCTGAATCTAGACAGTACATGAATCTCAGAGGAAAGGGACAAGATCAGGTCTGACACACAAGTGCAGGCTACAGAGCACTAACCTTGTAGATGTTTTGTAAGACAAGGTGCATCTTATCAGGGTGAACAGCAGAGAGCACGAATATCAACATGACAACATCCACAGACTCTGGGGGCACATGTTCCAGAAGGTCATCTTTGGTCAGATCACACTGGAACACCTTGCATCTTTCTGTGTTATATAAAGGATTTTGCTAGAGAAAGGAAAAACAAAAGAATTTTAACACAACATCCATGTTGATGCACATAGAAAAACAGAGCACCAAAAAGAGATCCTATTTCCACTTGCGTCCTATTGCACAGAAATAAACAATCACTTTGTTACAGGGTAAAACAGAATAGTGAGCCATCTGCACAATCAAGTATGCAATATTCAAAATATTTCTATGAGGGGCAAGATTTCATTTTAACAAATCATTTTTAACTGGGCAGAAAATGTGGCCTATCATATAATCAAAATTTAGCATTTCCGAGGAATATATTTCCAGGGAGGTGATAATTTAAAACTGGTCTCTGTTTCCTTAACTCTCCTTTGAATCATCCACTACAAACCTAAATCCTAAGAGAAGTCCTTCCAAATCCACTTATTAACATGATCCCACAGTTCTTCTGGGGTATATTTTCCCTTGAGGTAGCAAGCTAAATAGACCTAACTTGTTCTTTTACTTCAGATGTGTTCCTAGTATATTTTTATTGATGGGTTTATTAGATAAATATGAGGGCTTTATGCAGAAAAATATTAAACTTTTCTCTAATGTACATGAAGATGTAAATAGAGATTAATACAAAGTTATTAGATGTGAAGTCTCAAAATTGAAAAAACACCAATTCTACCTTTAATCCCCTGTACATATTCAATGGCATCTCAACCAAATCCTATGAAAAATTTTTTTCAAAGATTTATTTATTCATATAAGCTGGGGTGTAGGCCAGAGGTGGGGAGGGGGATGAGAGGATTCACCAGAGACAGAGTGGGAAGTAGAATAGACAGATTGACTGAAACACACTGCTGAGGAGAGCAGTGGGCGAGGCAGGAGAGGTCTGCCACACCATGTGGGAAACTCCCTGGCTGGGGATCAAACTCGTGCTGCAGTGGCTCCGGATAGCTACACAGTTCTACGACTTAACCCATTGCACCACCAGGGAGGCCCCCTAATAAATTTCTAGAAACATGACAAAGTGAGTCTAATTCATCTGGAAGCAAAACGCCTCAGGAATATCAAAGTCAGTTTTTCAAAGAAAGAACAATGAAGGAGAAGGCAAACTACTGGACATCAAAGCATTTCACAAAATGTAGTACTAAAATAATGTGGTGCAGCAGACCTCTCCTGCCTTGCCTGCTGCTCCCCTCAGCAGTATACTTCATTCCATCTGCCTGTTCTGCTCCCCACTCTGTCTCTGGTGAATCCTCTCACCACCCCACACCTCTGGCCTACACCCCAGCTTGTATGCATAAATAAATAAATCTTTAAAAAAAAAATAATGTGGTTTCAGGATGGACAATAGATCACTGAGACAGAACAGAGTAGCAAAACAGACCCATATATAGAGAGAGATTGTATATGACAACAAAAAGGCAACAAAAATGACAAACCAGATAAAAAAGCTAGTCAATAAAAGAGACAATTACCAGGGAGTGAAAAATGAATTTTTTATTCAATTTACTGTGTTTGAACTAGTCATCTACTCCTATTAAAGGATACTGTTAAGTTTCAGCTCAGATGCACAGAGATGGAGAGATGTTCTCATCCTTACAAGAAAAAAGTGGGACAGCGAAGAAACTATTTTTCTGTGAACCCATCAAGGAACAACCAGCCATTCCCAAATCTGGAGAGGTGCCTTCAGGGAGAGACAAAGGACCCACGCATATGCTGAACTGAGGCAATGCCTCCAATATGGAAAGATAAAACTAGAAATTTGACAAATTGCTGGAGGTTGTGTGTGGGGGTTATAGCATGAAGCTCCTGAGGCATGAAGTCATGTAAGGCCATCCCATCTCTTGCAGGTGTTTCTGCTACGAATATGCCTGAGCTCTCACAGAGAGGACAGTACTCTTTCTGGAGCTGGCCTTTCTCATCCCTTTAAGGAAGAAAAGGTTTACTCAGCAGAGTAGAAGTCAGAGGCCTAAAGTCTTAGGGCCCTGATGGAACACCACTGCAAGGTGAGGTAGAGAACCATTCTGCCCAGACCTAGTCTTAATCTGCAAGGAGAATGGCCTCAAAACTACAGAGGAGGAAACTGTTCCCCTCCTCCTGTTATACTTCCTACAGCTGGGGAAGAGTTTAAAGAGAAAAAGCACTCTTGCGAGAGAGGCAGATACACTTGAGAAGGCTATACCTCTGTGACATAGGCCCACCATACAGTTCACAAAATGAGAATCAGAACATTAGAGAACAACCATGTCCAGTAATTACAACAGTGGCTTATAGATGGGAGAGCTACAAGAGACAGAGTAAGGGAACAGCAAAAAGAAAGACCCAAAGTCAAGAAGGTAAAACAAAAACAAAGTCCCCAGAGGCGTTTGCAGTCTCTGGTGCCCATAGCAACAACAAACCTCACAGGTAACTATAGCAAAGACAGACTTCAAACACAGTCCAACTCCTGACTAGATTATTACAAATACTTATTACCTCAGTATCCACTGCCACATACAACAAATACATTTTCAATAAAAGTGGAGAACAAGAGCTAAAGAAATATTTTAAGTAATAACTAAAATTTTTCCAGATTAATGAAAAATACAATGAAAATTATAAAAGCAATATACAGGTAATTACAGAAATCACAAGACATGAGAGCACAGCACTTGAAAAGATCAATAAATTTGATATAATTTAAATCCTGTTACAAAATGCCATAGAACAATGCAGAACTGTAAGAAATGTGTGCAACTAATATAACAGAACATATCCTGAAATTAAATAAAAGAGAAAGTAGGCAAATGTTTCAAAAGACAATTCCTAATATAAGCTCCATGTGAGTGGTATTGGTCTGTTTTATTCACTACTTAACCCCCGTGCTTAGAACAGTGGCTGGCACACATTCATCTCCTAATAAATATACATGAAATAAAGGAATTCATGAGCAGGTGAAAATCTAATACTTATTTACATATTAAAAAGACCTCAATCTCACTGGTTATAAGGAATAAACAAAATAGAGAGACATTTCCTGCCCACGATTGGTAGACATATATGTACTACTACAAAAGACTTTGCAAAATATAATTTAGAGTGAAGCAAGCAAGCAAAAGTACAATGTGATGCCACTATTAAAATCAAAGTCAAATGGAAGCTAAAACCATAGTAAGTTGATGTAGGACAAGACCCATGCATTTGCCAAAGGATGCCCCATACATTTATTTTGCTGATTTTTTTTAAGATTTTATTTATTTATGCATACAAGCTGGGGTACAGGCCAGAGGCGTGGGGTGGCAGAGGGTTCACCAGAGACAGAGTGGGGAGCAAAACAGGCAGATTGACGGAAATACTGCTGAGGGGAGCAGCGGGCAAGGCAGGAGAGGTCTGCCCCACCATGTGGGAATCTCCCTGGCCAGGCCAGGCGTCGAACTCATGTCACCGCTGCCGACAGCTCCACAGAGCAGCACTCAACCGCTGCGCCACCAGGGAGGCCGGCCCAGGATCCCCCATATATTTGTTAATGACAAAAAGGAAATATGTTTACAACAGAGGAATTAGGCAGTCACTACCTCTACCCTGTGATCAAAACTAGCATCATTTATAGAGAGATTACCAGCCATTATTGCCTCCTGATAGGATGTAATATGAGACAACGGCATGCCTTAAAATATTTTTGGCAAAAATATTTTACCTAATTTATATCTAAATTCTAGTTTACAAGACTTATAACCACACTAATTTGGAATGTGGAACCTTATAGAAAATGGCTTGCTCCCTAAAACTCAAGGTTAAGGGGTAGGGCAGAATAGTTGAGACTTAAGGTACAGACTGTGTGTAAGATGTAGTTCTGGATTAGAGACAGGTATAAAAGTCACCTGAATTATTCAGGAAATGTGGACCTGAAGTGGCTATTAATGACATTAGGGGATCACAGTAATTTCTGTCAGATATGCTAAGTGTATTGTGGTCACACAGAAAATGTCCTGAATTTTTGAAGATGTATGCAGATATATTTAGAAGTGAAGTATCCTGATACCCATAATTTACTTTTAAAAAGCTCAGCAAAGAAAAGTCTATAAAGCCAATGTTGCATTATATCTGGGTATAGGTATATGGCTGTTGCTATATTATTCATTCCTACTTAAAGGAACGAAGCTGTATTGGATTAATAGTTTATATATGTATGTAATACACAGAAACAGGAAAATGAGACTCATGGTTGTTACAATTGGTCAGTGTCAAGGAGAGGGAAAGGCCAAGGACGAGCACGTGGATAGAGGGAACAGATCAAACAAGTCTAAGGAAACAGAAAACAACAAAAACAAGTCTAAGGAAACACAACACATGGATGATGTACCAACCTTGACATATTCAACAGCTCTTGGAGAAAAATCACAGGCATAGGAGAAGATATTCTGATCTTCTTCTAAAAGTGGGAATAAACAGTTCCCAACGCCACAGCCAGCTTCAAGTATAGTCAACTTTTGATGTTCAAACTGAGGGAAGAGAAGCCATAGTATACTACCTTTGTACACTAAAGAAACCAAACTAAAAGGTCTAAAACATGGAGTAGCAAAGAAGAGAATACCCCAAAGCTAAAACTGATTCCTCATTTATCATCCAACACTGGGTAGTGTGGTGTGGAGAAAACACAGCATAATAACTAATATAAAAGACTCTGAGCTAAACTGCCGGCACTCACACTGGGACACTTCTCCTCACCCCTGTGTTCTATTCTTGGGTAAATTACTTCAACAGTTTTGTGCCTCGATGTTCCCGATAAGTGGGGATAATAATAATGCCAACTTCATAGTGTTATAGACATTAATAACAGAACACACGTAAAGTTCTAGAAAAGGGCCATGGTAAAGTGTGCTTCATTATTATAATGAACCTTAACCTATCACTGAGTTCACTCAGTATGAATTTAACATTTACAACTTTCAGATTAGGTTTAAAGCAATAAAAAATTACCAGTAAGTTCTCTCTATATATTAGTCAACCCAGGGAATGCTAGAACTACTTGAGGCCAGTTTATTTCTCTTTAAGGTAGGAAGCACTTTGACAGGTTTTTTAAATTCTCCACTTCACACTCCCAATAAGAATGCAATAAGGCAACCCTCCTACACACATTAAAAATAAAGAACAACTTAAATAAGGTGTAACAGTGGCTTACCTCCCTACATGATCTTAGCTCCTCAAACTCTCTAGTGGTCCAGTGTCTATCTTTGAAAAAATTGGTACTATTTCTTTTGTAAAAAAGGTCCCAGTTCTTTTGAGCCTCTTTTTCCAGTCTTTGTTGTTTAAAATCAGACACTAAAATTTGGTCTCTTTTCAGTTTCTCCTCTTCTTCAGAGCTGAGAATCCTGGACTGCAGTCCTTTACTCTGCAGAGAAACCATCTCATAAGTCAATGGTAATATACTTAGCACTGCTGAAGACTGTCCACTCCTGGTTATAGAATTCCAAATGATGTACAGGCCAGGCCGGGTTTTCTTACAGACGGTTCCTCAAGTTAGGCTCACACCTCAGGTAGCATTCGGTGCTTTGCAAGAAAAAGAATGAGATTCAGGTTAGTGGTTCTAGGACAGTTCTCTAAGAAGCTGGGTTAGTGTTCTAGTACAGTTCTTTCACCAACATTTGCTAGAGGCTGAGTCTACACAAAGCCCCGCCCATATGCGAGGAGAGGTCACAAAGAAGTCCTGAGACACTCTCCTTACCTTCATTGCGCTGACATTCAGTGGCCAGGACGGTCATGCACCGAATCCTAATTCCAGCCAAAATAATATCATCATCATCATCATAACAATAATAATAAATCGGTTTAGTTTAGGACACTCCCAAGAATTGGTTGAGAAGCCGTGGGGAAAAAATACTAAATTTCGGTGCCTGTGAAAGGGATGACTTAAAAACAAACAAAACAGTTGCCAGGACCGTTGGCGTGTGGTCAACTGCCAGACAAAAGTGGGCTTATATTTTCCCAAGAATCGTAGATCCCCTTTTTTTCCGTGGAAACAGACCTTAGCCTAGGTGACCTGAGTCTCTAATCACATTCCCAAGAGACTGTAGCACGAACCTGAGGGGGCGTCGCTTTCTAGGAACTGAGGGTGCCGCCATCTCGGCACGAAAGGGCAGAGAGATCCAGTCACGCGTGGCGTAGGGCCCCGAGAAGCCATCTGTGCCAGGACACTCGGGAATACCCAGGTCACGCTGGCTCCGAGGGCCCGGGGACCGCCGGCCGGGCTAGCTATCAGACCTGTGTTACACTGGTCCGCGCGCTCGGGGCTCACCGTCATCAATTCCTCGGTTCACCCAGAGGAGTAGGGCCGGGCGCACTCAGCCCTCAACCAGGCCCAGGCCCTGGAAGCAGAATTTGGGAGCCGCCGCGGTGAAACCCCGAGCGTGGCCAGTCAGCCTCGAGGACCTCGAACCGGGATTCTCCCGGCTGAATCTTTTTGCCATGGCACCGCCCCCGCCACTTCCGCTCCGGATCAAGAAGTCCCGCCCCGACGCCGGAAGTTCCGTGGCTTTGCTTCCGCAGACTCTTCCCCCACCCCGTCGCGGAGGAGAGGACTTGCTTCCGGCCCCGGGTGGGCGCCGGCTCCGCTCCCCGTGCGCTCCGGAGCGGTGTCCCGGGAGCATCGTTCTCCCGGACGCCAGCACCGGGAGCTCGGGCCGCGCCAGGGCAGCGCCGGTCCGGACGCGAGGTCCGGGCGGGGCCATGAACGGGACCGCGAACCCGCTGCTGGACCGTGAGGAACACTGCCTGCGGCTCGGGGAGAGCTTTGAGAAGCGGCCACGGACCTCCTTCCACACCATTCGCTGTAAGTCAGCGCCCCCCACGCTTCCCAGTGAGCTCTACAGCCGTCTCTAGCCATCCTGGTTCCCCTCCTCTCGTCCCTCGACGGTCTAAAGCCCAGGGAACCCCTTGCCAGCGTCAGCTCCCTTGTCTCTTACCCCGAATCCTCCGGAACCTCCCTCCTTTTCATTCCTCCCAAACCAGAACCTTCGTCACAGCTCTTCTGCCTTATTGGTTCCAAACGCTGCCTCATCGGTTCCAAACGCTTCTACCCAAAAGTCACTTGGCCCCTTTATCTTTTCATGTCCCCACCCACCCTTCATTATGCCATGTCGATCCTCCCTTTAATACAAAACAGACCATCTTTGTACGTGTGAGACCACCTCAATTCTCCGTCTAATCCACTCCCCACCCTTCTGACTACCCCACTGGGGTTCTCCACGTTTAAAGGTCTTCCCTGTTGCTCGTGGCTTCATCTACTCCCACCTATTTCATCCTCTTCCCTGTTTTCCTGAGCTTGCTTTTCTCAGCCGTCTTGGTTCTGACCACCCGGATACTGACATTCACCTCTTTTTGCAGCTAAAGAATTCACATCTCTGCATCTATCAGTCTTCCTCCTCCATCTTTCTGTGCCTCGTTTCACTTGAATGTTTTTTGAAGTCCACCTGTGCCACACTGACATTTTCTCAGAACCAAAACACTTGTGGATAAAGAATAAAAATTAGAATTTATGAGCCTGGAATAAGTTAAAGCTAGATCTGTGCTTAGAGACAAAATAGTCTAGGCACGAGGACTGTTGAAGTAGTTATTACGATGGATCTTCTTTTTCTGCCTGAGTATAGATCCTGTTGACGGAGGACTCTCTCACTATACTCACTCTTAGGTCTTGGGTAAAGATTGGGCTGTTGGGAATTGGGCTGACTGAGCGAGCATCCCTCTGTGATTCACAAACTCCTAGTTTCCGGTCTTGGTGGTGCTAATGCTGGTTAAGACTTGTTTTTCTCAGAGGAGCTAATGGATGTGACTCAACACATTGCAAGAGGGTGTGTTATATAAGGAAGTTCCATCTCTGTTTGGTCACTTGCAGTGCCATTACTAAGCTTCTACTGACAGCAGGTCTATCTCTTTCAGGAGGGGAGTATTGAGACCGTGATAAGAGCATCATTCCCTGAGCATTTGACTAAGTTGATGCTTTAGTGGGGTGGAGGGAAATGTGAAGTTTAAGTGAGACACTTCATATATGGACCAGGCCTGCAGTGTGAGGCAGGTGTGTGATAAAATGAAATAAAATGGCTATTTTTGCTGTTCTTTAACTTCACTTCAGAAACATAGACAGAATTAACTGTTGGAGACATAAATCAGCCGTCTGCTCTGAACAGCTACAGGAGTGTCTTTGTTAAAGCTATGGAACTTGAGTCTGGCAAATCCTGTGCAGAATGAAATCAGCAAATATATGTATATATACACATATGTATGTATCATGCAGTGTTTTACAGTCAAAATTCTTTTCATATGCTCTCTTGCTTTTGATCTCACAACAATTCTATTAAAGCATCATATTGTGAATAATAAGGCATTAGTTTTCAGAGAAGGGCATATCTGTGCTTAGTAAAATGGTATAAAGTCTAGTTTTTGGGTTTTTTTTTTTTTTTTTTTACAAAATAGTCCAATGCGGGTGGAAGGGAAAGTATGTGGAGGGATAGCTGAAACAAGATTGTCCTTGAGATAGTAATAATTGAAGCTAGGTCAAGGTACATTCATTGCACAGTTTGGTCTGCTTTCATATGTGTGAAGTTTTCCACAATGAAATCATATTGAAAACATCCTAAGTTATTTTATTTGCCATTTATCTGAGCATTAAAAAAAATTTCACTGAGAATTCTCAGAAAACCCTTAGTATAGTAACCTGCATTTTTCCTTTCCTTCAGATGACTTTAAGCCAGCATCTATAGATACTTCCTGTGAAGGAGAGCTTCAGGTTGGCAAAGGAGACGAAGTCACAATTACACTGCCACATATCCCTGTAAGTTTATTCCACTGTTGTTTTTTTAATGTGTAACCAAAGTGAATCCTCATATTTCATGCCATTGCAATTTCCTACTTTTTAGAAGTTTCTAGATTTTAAAAAGCCAACAGAAGGAAAAAAGGAATTTAGGGGGGTGGGATCAAATTGTGCTTCCCAGGTGTTTGCTTAAAAATTATTTCTTTGCAGTTTTCCCCAAGCTGCCTTTTCCCCATTTATCACAGAGTAAACAGGGTTCTTAAATAGATCCCTAGCGACGCTTAGGCTTTCCTTCCATGCAACTCCAGAGAAAAGCCCCAGGTGCCATGCCTATAAAACAACACCTGTTTAGTGGTGTGGGGCAGCCAAGCAGCAGGTAGGAGCTGAATTGGTATCTTGTGTCTGGTAAGGGGTCAAGAGCAGGCTGGTACTTTTAAGCAAGAACCAGAGGTTCTGAGCTTTCAGCTAAATTGAGGGACGAGGGACCAGTTCAAAGCTGAATTGAGAACCCTTGCAGAGGGAGATGGCTATGCAAACTCACCCAAGATAGCACTGGTAACGGAAGCCAGAAGGATCAAACAAGATCTGCTTAGTGAATATGTGTCTTTTGCATGTCACAGGTCTAACCTGGGACATTTTAAGTACCTGGTGACCAGTGATAGAATGAAACTGCTCTGGGCAAGGAGTCCTGGGAAGCTTTGTGCCGAGAATTACTTGTCTGCCAATTCAAACTACTAGTTCATTACTTGTTGCCTTTGACGGGTTACATCATCTCTCTTTGGACCTTAATTTCCCCAATGTAAAATGAAGGTGTTAGGTAGATGGTCTCTAAGGTTCCTTACAATGCCAGAGCCCTTTTTAACTCTACAAGGGAGTTAATCTTATATTTGGTTACTACTGAGTACCTGCTGTGTGTTGGCACACTGCTAGGCCAAGAACAGTCTTGAACAAAATCCTTGCCCTTGGAGCTTGTGGTCTGGATTTTAAATCAGTATAAGAAAACAGCACTTGTTTTAGAAAATCAGGGAAGGCTTCTGTAAGGAGATGACCTTTGAGCATATTTGAAGGCTGAGTAATTGAAAGAGGGAGAGGCGGGGTGTTGCATGTAGAAGCCTTGTTAAAGCCTTTCGAGAAAGAACCTGCGGATCCGAGAGAAGGCTGGTCAGTCACTTTCTACTCTGGAGTCCGCCCAGCACAGGGGTGGGTGGTGCAGAGTGAGGCCGAACGGTCAAGTGTCTAGCTTAAAGAATTTATTCTTTGACCTCAGATCAATAGAGCAGCAGTTGAAGGGCTTAGGCAGGTGAGTGGTGTGATGTATTTACTCCGAGCTAACCAGAATAATGAGCTGCCCCCTGGAGAGTGTTCAGATGGTTGGTTGGCTTGGGGGAGAAGCCAGGCACTCTCCCAATTATGAGAAAATACGGCGATCGCTCCCCTGTTCTACCTCTCATGATGAAAGCGCTATTGAGTATAATGCAAGTCATAGTTCTATTATTTTTTTCAGTCCACACTTCACCATTATTGAGTATGTTTCCTGACTCTAGAAAAATATACAATAATTACAAACATTTATAGTATCTTTTTTGGTTATTTAGAACCAGTTGCATAATCACAGATTTTGGTTAATTATTATTTCCATTTAGTTTTGCCTGGAAAGCCAGAGAGGTTAAAATAGAAATCATTTCATTGTGTTCCTTTTAAGTAGTTCTGATAAAAGATTTGATGAGGTAGCCTCTCTTGTAAAATCAGTCTGGAAACACATACTGGTGTGTTGAGTTTGATTGTCTTTTCTGGCATATAGGGATCCACACCACCAATGACTGTGTTCAAGGGGAACAAACGACCTTATCAGAAAGACTGTGTACTTATTATCAATCATGACACTGGTGAATATGTGCTGGAAAAACTCAGTAGCAGCATTCAAGTCAAGAAAACAAGGTATGTGAATAATTGGTGTGGTGTTTCTATACCTCTGTGTTATCTATTGTTATAAAGATGTGCGCATCCGGGTACTCACTGTCCTCTCCACAGTCCTCAAAAATCTCAGCAACGCTGCTACTGTTTTCTTAGACAAATTAACAAGTTGTCACTCTCTCAAATGCAATAAAAAATGATGCTTTGAAAATGTGAAACATGAAAACCAAACTTGGGGAAAGGGGTATTGGGCTTTATAAAGAAATCAATTTTATTAACCTTGGGATTGTTGATATAATACCACCTAAGGAATAAGATGTAAATTTACAGATGTACTTATAAAAGAATAATTGAATAATACGTTTTTTATTAGAGTGGAAACAGGAAGTTTTTTACAAGGTACATTTGGAGTTATTACAATACCAAAATAAAGCTTTGTCTATTTTTTGAATAGTGAGCTCTTTTCAGTATTTAATTCAGCTGGCATTACATGTCTAATATGAAGTCAGGTTTTATTTTGAAATTGAAATTTCATTCTATAAATAATGGATTTATCAGGTTTTTTTATAGGTAGTTTTTTTTTAATATATATTTTCATTGTTATTTATGTCTTTTACATTTTGTATTCCCCTTGGGTAGCCCACCACCAATTCACCCGTGATCCATCTCCTGAGTATGATCCCCTCTAATTCCATCCATGTCGCTGCAAATCGCATGTGTTTATCTTCTTTGAATGCTGAATAGTATTCCATTGTGTATATGTACCACATCTTCTTGATCCGATCATCTATTTTTGGACATCTGGGTTGCTTCCATACCTTTGCTATTGTGAACAGTGCCGCAGTGAACATACGGGTGCATGTATCCTTTCGGATTAGTGTTTTTGTGTCCCTTGGGTAAATTCCCAAAAGTGGGATTGCTGGGTTGTATGGAAGCTCCATGTTTAGCAGTTTGAGGAATCGCCATACAGCTTTCCATAGTGGTTGGACCAGTTCACATTCCCACCAGCAGTGTAGAAGAGTTCCTTTTTCTCCACATCCTTTCCAGCATTTGTTGTTGCCTGTATTTTTAATGTGTGCCATCCTCTCAGGTGTGAGGTGGTATCTCATAGTGGTTTTGATTTGC
>PVIJ01018417.1:0-26404 GCA_004024925.1 Scalopus aquaticus | reverse complement strand
AATACTATTCAGCATGGAAAGAAGATAAACACATGCAATTTGCAGCGACATGGATGGAATTAGAGGGGATCATACTCAGTGAAATAAGCCAGAAAGAAAGAAAAAAAATATCGAATGGTTTCACTTTTAACAGGACTATAAAGAAACCAACTGGGAGAGAGATACTCAGTGGGGGGGGGGGCGAGGGGGGAGGGGAGGATAAGGGCACAAAATAGAGTAGGAAAGAACACAAGGGAACACGGAGATGGATCAAGCGTGAATTGGTGGTGGGCTACCCAAGGGGAATACAAAATGTAAAAGATATAAATAACAATAAAAACATATATTTTTTAAAAAATTCAGTCTTTCCATCAAGAAAGAGGACACTGACACCAAAATACCCTTGGTAGAGGAGATCTCTGAATGGTACCCATAAATCAACACACAAGCCCAGATATCTAACTTAGAAATCACTAACTCCTTTCATGTGTCCATTTGAAATATTCTAATACTTATTTATTGGATCGTTTTGAAAGTGACCCTTTTTTTAGGCTGTTTAGAGTATTTATATATTTATATATTTAAAATACAATACAGAGAACCCTTGATGTGCAGATCTGTGGCAACAGAGTGAGACTTCAGCTTCAGTCTCAGGTTTGGGTACAGGTTGCAGGTGCCTGGAGACCAGTGTGCTCTTGCTGCACAGAAGTAGGTGGCTGAGTCCCCATGGGTAACTGTGACATGCAGGGAGAAATGTTTTACCTCCCTGTTCAGGAAGGCAGTGAGTCTTTGCTCTTGTTTCTTGAGGTCATTTGAAAGAATATATATAAGCAGCTGTAGACTTTTTCCAGGCTCTTGTTTATACCAGAAGAAGTAGGTAGAGGTACTGTCTGTGTAAGTGCAGTTAATAACAAAGTTGTCTCCTTCCTGGACATTTAGGAAAGATGGATGCTGCTTCACCTCTTCTCCTCTACTCATCCCTGTGCAAAGAGAAAAGTTAGACAAGATCATCAAACCATCATTCTCTAAAGTATGCTCTTTGGTGTTGTTTTTGTTGCAGTAATATCAGGCAATCTGGAAAAGGCAGCTGTCCGCTGACTTCTACTTAGTATTTACTAGAACACCCTGGTTCCAAAGCTCTCAACTCACCGTCCAACTGCAGCCATAAGAACAGGTACAAAGGTCCAATAATTGTCTTCATTGTTCTCTCAGTTGAGACCTGCAATCTCCAGCCAGGAGAGCTCTTTTTGCTACCAGCTGATCTCTTCCTTTCCTCCAGAGCAGACTGGTTTCTTGATCTGTCTGCGCAGGCATCTGCTTCTGTCTGAAGCTTACTCTCATAGAGTCAACCAAAAGGAAACCTTCACCTATTCTGAATCAGCAGGCATGCTCTGCCACCTTGTGTTCAGATCCCCAACTTATAAACCAGCAGTCCAAATGCTCCTTTCTCCTTCCTGTGTCTGTGGGACACTCTGGCGCACAAAACAGCACAGTTGAAATAAATTTCCAAGTGTGTCTCCAGTCAGAAATTATGTGGATTAGCAGAAAGCAAGAATGTAAAAATTTGGATTCAGAATTCCATCTCATTTTATGAGCACACTATTGAGCCATTTTATAAATTTTTAAAAGTTAGATGTTTTCAATCCAAATGTCCAAACATAGATGACTGGATCCAGAAGATATGTTATATATACCCTATGGAATATTATTCAGCAATCAAAAAATAAACCCATGCCATTTGCAGCAACATGGATGAAGCTGGAAGGGATTATGCTCAGTGAAATAAGTCAGAAGGAAAAAAATATCGATGGTTTCAATTATAAGAGGAATATAGGGAAACCAAATAAGGAGTCAGGAAAAAATAATTATAGTAATTAAAAAATACAAAATTAACAGGCAACTATAAATAAGAGACATTCTGCAGGGGAGGGAGAGGGATCAAAACAGTGGAGAGAAGAACACAAGGGACTATGGTGATGGTGCATGGGTGAATTGGTGGTGGGAATTTTATGGGAACTACCCCTGAGAGGAGAAAGCATACACCATACAAAAATGAAGAATGATGTAAAATATAAATAAATAAATAAATAAATTAGATGTTTTCCACATTTTTTAGCAATAGACTTCATCTGCTTAAAAGCAGGATAATACCATGATTAACTCTGTTAAGCCATTGAAGAGTAAAGCTTTTCCTCCAATCCTTCTCCAAATTTTTAACAGGCCAGAGAACTAATCAGCCAGCTCACAGAAGCTTTCACAGAAAACGCTTTCATAAAGACACATCCCTCAAAGCGAAGGAAGTGAAAGACAAGATAAACAGATGGGATTACATCAAAATAAAAAGCTTCTGTACAGCAAAAGAAACATTAACCAAAACTAACAGACACCCTACCAACTTGGAAAAGATCTTTGCACACAATACATCTGATAAAGGACTGATAACAAAAATTTACAAGGAACTCACACAACTCAACAACAACAAAGCCAATAACCCAGTCAAAAAATGGGCAGAGGAGCTCAAAAGGCACTTCTCCAAAGAAGAAAAGCAAATGGCCAACCAACAGATACATGAAAAAATGCTCAACATCACTTATAATCAAGGAAATGCAAATCAAAACCACTATGAGATACCACTGACACCTGAGAGGATGGCACACATTAAAAATACAGGCAACAACAAATGCTGGAAAGGATGTGGAGAAAAAGGAACTCTTCTACACTGCTGGTGGGAATGTGAACTGGTCCAACCACTATGGAAAGCTGTATGGCGATTCCTCAGACTGCTAAACATGGAGCTTCCATACGACCCAGCAATACCACTTTTGGGAATTTACCCAAATGACACAAAAACACTAATCTAAAAGGATACATGCACCCGTATGTTCATTGCGGCACTGTTCACAATAGCAAAGGTATGGAAGCAACTCAGATGTCCAAAAATAGATGACTGGATCAAGAAGATGTGGTACATATACACAATGGAATACTAGTCAGCATTCAAAGAAGATAAACACATGCAATTTGCAGCGACATGGATGGAATTAGAGGGGATCATACTCAGTGAAATAAGCCAGAAAGAAAAAGAAAAATATCGAATGGTTTGACTTATAACAGGACTATAGGGAAACCAAATAGGAGAGAGACACTGGGTGGGGGGAGGAGGGGGCAGGGAGATAAGGGCACAAAAGGGAATAGAAAAGAATACAAGGGACCATGGAGATGGCTCACGGGTGAATTGGTGGTGGGCTACCCAAGGGGAATACAAAATGTAAAAGACATAAATAACAATAATAAAAAAAAAGAAAAAGAAAACGCTTCCATAGAGGTAATATTTAAGCACAAAGACGGGAGTAAAAGAAATAATTAAATTAATGTGTCAGATGCACACTGGAAGGCTCA
The DNA here is from genome assembly GCA_004024925.1 of Scalopus aquaticus. Taxonomy (NCBI): domain Eukaryota; kingdom Metazoa; phylum Chordata; class Mammalia; order Eulipotyphla; family Talpidae; genus Scalopus; species Scalopus aquaticus. Next base: position 23,026 of record PVIJ01018417.1, on the reverse strand, counting down.
GTTACGCCACACCTGGTCTTGCTCCTGACCCTGTTATACCTCGGAAGTTGACAGTGCCAAGGATTAAAATATGAAAGATTCTTTGGTAAAACTGACTAAGCTATAAAGAAAAAGAGGAATGGAAAGGACTTCCATGAGTTGACATTACTCCAAACATAGGGAAAAGTACGGTCTGCAGACTGTGATGAGAAATCTGACATGCATCTGAAATCTTTTCTTCTGGAAGAAACTCTCAGGGAGTAGCAGGCTACTGACTGAGATAATGTCAGGAAATATACATCTCTACCAGTTGTGTTTCATGTCCTAATGTCAGAGTGATCTGTCTGAGTTCCAATATGGTTACTGAAAAATCATCTACAGTACACTTTCTCCTCCTGTTGATTTGGCTACTGCCAAGGCAGATTCCAAATGCAAAAACATTTTCTGAGATTTTATTGTTTGTATTTCATTATTTGGACACTCTCTTTTGATAAAGTCATTCCTTTTAAATCTCTAAACCCTTTCTCATCTATTTAAATTTCTTTCATCTTTTTGATATAATCCTGCAAGAATAAATATAGGCAAAGTTAGAGCCAATGCCTGCTAGTGGTACAGTTCATGTAGGAAACCAAGAAAAATTTACTCTTGGACCAGGAAATCCTAATTGGCCTCATTGTCAGAAGTAAAATTCTCTCCCTGTGATTTGAACTAGTAAATCTCATGACAATATGAAAATTAGTCCAACCCCTCATCTACCTAATATACCTTATAAATGCTGTGATTATACTTTATATATTTATATATTCTATGATTAGGAAGAATTACACTGCTAATATGAAAGATAGGTATGTCTGCAAACTGTGTAGATGTATATCTCTTTAATGGATTTATTTAAATTTTTCATTTTAAAGTTTTTCATTCTTCATAGACTATATTTCCAGATCCTTTATCATGATATTTCTTGGTTGCATTTTTATTGCACTTTTCTTGAGGCTTTGGATGAATATTTGTCTTTCTGCCTGAATTGAAAATGCTGATCCGAATAAGATACCCTTGAAGTAAACTGTTCTCCACACTTACAATAACCATAGTATTACTTGGACAAAGATTTTTTTCATTAAAATCTTGCCTTATTATCAAAAACATTGCCGTGGAGTAGAGATGCCCGTTCAAAATAGCAACAGAAGAGGGTCCAGAGCTCACCTTCTGACATGACACACCAAATCTACAGCTATATATGGGACAATCCTCTCAAAGAAATCCAAAAAACAGTTGAGCGACTGTTAGACATTGGACAAATGAGAAAAAACACCCACATCAAAACTGGTAGGAGAGGCGGAGACATAATCTTACAATAAACCCCACCCCAGCACAGCAACACAAAATTGGGGGGGGGGACTTGCAACTCCCAGCTTCTCTCTGAACAGTAAAGGGTTTGGCCCCAACACCTAGTACCCCAACTTTTAAGACTTACAGCCTAACGACAGTTCCCCCAAACACCCAGCTCTGAAGGCCCATTGGTCTTGTGCCCATGAGACCCATAAGACCATAGTAACAAAGACATAGTTCTCAATGCGCTCACAAAGCTTGCCCTGGCTATTCCCCCAGAGCTCAGCACCCAGGCAGCACAATGAAGTCCCATCCCCTTCCCCAGAAAGGTCTATTTGCATATATTAAAAGCCTAATTTGACGTAAACTTAGGGGTTACTGCAGTCTCTTCACAGGCCAGCCAAGTCCATGGGCACCATCTCCACACCTTCCCTCTGCCCTGCTGTGGGTTCAGTATCTCCTTAAAAGGAGTTGATTCTCATTCACATTACCCTGTTTTATTTTCATAATATCACTTATATTTTGAAGTCCTTTGTTCAATTGTTTCCTTGTCCTATCTCCTCACAGTATGTAAACTTTCCCCATGCACAGGAATCTTGACGATACTGTAGAAGGAACTATCTTCCATGACTGCACCAGCATCCTTCATGTCATACTACAAAATTAGTTCAGTGATTGCACATTTGAATGACCACTAAGTGAAATCAGTTTGGCTACTTTTCCGTTAGTGAAGACAAAGCAGATCCATGGTGGCCTCACAGGGCCTGAGCCTGGGATGGAATTATGGGCTTGTTTATCTTCTGGTCACCGAGCCTGGGTCACCGAGACCTGCAAGAGGTGGTAGGTATGGTTCTGTAGAACTGAGAACATTGGGAGAGTCTCATTTCATAGGAGACCTCCAACTAGATTTTCCTTAGAAGTCACTAGTTAGAATTTGTCAAAATTTGTTTCTTTATAATTGCTTGTTTTTATTAAAATACCTTGCATATTTACCACTACAGATAATTTGATGTATGCATTTTTGAGGAAGTAGTAAGAGTATAGGAATTAATAAAGTGAAAATTGGAGCTATCACCTCACACCTGTTAAAATGACTATTATTGAAAAAAGTCAAGAAACTAAGTATTGAGAAAGATGTGAAGAAAAAGGAACTCTTGTAGACCAGCCCAGTTCCTATGAGAAACAGTATGGAAGGTCATCAAAAACTTAAAAATAGAAGTACCATAGGATCTAGTAATTCAACTTCTGGATATTTTTCCAAAGAATATGAAAACACTAATTTGAAATGATGTGTTCATTGCAATGCTAATCACAGTAGCCAAGATATGGAAATTACCTTAGTGGCTATTAGTGAATAACTGGATAAAGAAGATGTGGTGTGCATAAACACAGTGGAATACTACTCAGCTATAAAAAAGAAGATGAAATCTTCATTTTCAACAGTGTGAATAAAACTTGAAGGAGTTAAGCTAAGCAAAATAAGTCAGGAGAAAGACAAGTATCATATGATTTTGTTCATTTGTGGAATATAGAGAAACAAAATAATAAAGAAACGAGTATGTTAAACTCTGACAACAGAATAGTGGTTACCAGATGGGGACAAGGGGCTACCAGATGGGGACTGGGGGGGTGAACCAGAAGGGGGACCCACTGGTTGGTGGTAGAAGGTGAGTGGACATTTGCCAATGGTGTGATATATACAGTTGCCAAGGTGAGAAAGTATACACCTGAAACCTACACCGGGTTGTAAACCAATATTACATCCATAAAATAAAATAAATTGGATGCTTTAACCTTAGGGGGAAAAAGAATGTGGAATCTGAAGTCAGACACCAGGTACCAATTCCAGCACCGGGTCTGCCATTCAGTAACTTGGTCTTTAAGGTCAATTGATCTTTAAATTCTTAAACTTTTCTTCTTGTTATGAAAGAAAAATGAGTACCATATAGTATCAGCATCATAAGGAGCTATGGAGATTAAATTATAACAAAGAGATTTGTACAGAGCTCATCACATGTAAGTGCTATCTAAACATGAGCGACTTTGCTATTATGTTTGTTATTCAGGACCGTGCATCACTAAAGTTATGAATACAAGCATGGCCAAGTATGACAATGTTCATTTGTATCTTCCTTAAAAGCTGAGCCACATGATCACACTAACAGGTAAACTGTACCAGCCACACATGAGTGTTGGCAGCTTTCTCACCTATTTAGTATCTGCTCATTGAAGTTCTCACTTTTACCCTGAATTGGACACTTTCACTCTTAAATACCCACACAAATTTCGCCATTGTTTTCAGAACATCTGAGAGCTTCATGTTAGCACTATGTATTTATAATCATAGAATTAAAATACCGACAAATTATATCAGGCTGCACAAATGCTGTTGTGCAAGCCTCCCTGTGGGACAGGCTGGGGCTGAGGCCCAGCTGCAGTTTGGGTACAGGCTGCAGATCACCCCTGAGCACTGTGCCTCTGCTGCACACAGGTAGGTGGCTGAGTCCTCCAGCTGGGCGCCCATGATGTTCAGGGTGCTGTACTGCTCCTTCAAGTTCAGTGAGGCGCTTAACCTTCCCTGCTGCTTTGGAGTCCCTGAAGCTATGTAAAACAGGGTGACCAGGCCGCCCCGAGGATTCTGTTGGAACCACTGCACACTTCTTATGGTGATAGAAACGTTGCACCTCAGAGTAGAGCTGTATCCCTCCTGGAGACTCAGGGATGGAGGACTCTGCTGCACCTGCGCCCCTCTCACCCCTGCATGGAGAGAGAAGAACAGTCACATATGATCCCAACGGGCAGTCACTGATGCAGACTTTAAGCTTGTAAAATATCCCAAGAGACACCCATGAGTGTGGAGGACCCTCTAGGAGCTCCAGGTCAGTATCCCTCCCCTGCCCACTGTCAGCTGTGGCACTCTCCCGATACCCCATCTGGGACAGCCCTGACTCACAGACAACCTGGACACACAGAAGCCTCAACAGAGCATCCCAGTATCTCATGATCCCTGCCCTGTTGCTGGGGTGCATTCACCCTGCTCTGAAGGCTGTCAAGCTTGAGTGCAGGCAAATGTTGCTCTTAGTGTCAATGTGTTCCTTCAGAGTCGCTGGGCACCAATCACATTCACACCTGGACTCTGTCATCTCCACTCTTCACAGGAAACTCTACTAAAGAGCAACCAGCCCAAGCTGAATGTCTGTTTCTCAGTATGTGGATATACTGGGGGTTTGGGAACCAGGCTGTTGAGGGCAGAGGAGAAGTGACGAGAGATAGTCAGCATTCCCAGTATTTATTTTTTGCTTAATGATTTGGTTTATTCTGACTCTTTTTCTGCTCCAGTCACTTCAGAAAAAAAATGACATAATTTCAAAGTTTATTTCTAATGAAGATACTTAACATTGTATCTCACAAAAGAATTCACATTTATTCCAGAATATTCCAAAGAACACTCCAAAGGATGTTCCAATCACGACCATAAATTAATCTGAGAAGTTAATAAATTACACAAGTTACAATAAAAAGTTTTATTATAATTTGTCAATTACAATAAAAAATAAACCATACTCCCTAGTCTCAATACAATAGTCTGTAAGACATTAACAATAATAGGACAGTCTAGAAAACTGGCCTATCTACTTTAAACGTGTTAAATTCTATTTTACATGACTTTTGGATTATGAAGGATATCAAAACTGCAATTAGAAAAACACAGGAAGAAATTTTCTCTAAAGAGGGTATCCATCTATTTAAAAAACTGTTTTAGATAGGAAATATTGAAAGTTTGGATGGATGATAAAAAAAAAAGTGAGAGGACAACTGGGAAGGAAATAAGGACCTCATCTGAATCACTGTATCTGGAAGAATCATAGTTTCAGTGAGTGTGCTTTCTAAACAAGAATCGTTTTTAAAAGTACATAGTTGGAAAGTGCATTTGAGAATTTACAGGATATCTAACAAAGGAATATTATTTCATGGTACACATCTTTTTTGTTACTTTCCTTCATTAGAAAAGTAAGCACATACAAAAATTGCAATAGTTTTGTCAATCTAGAAAATATATTTATATTTATACATTAACATAGTATATATGTCTACAATAAGAATGTGGTTGGCAGAAAAAGAAAGGACATGTATGTATAGGGTGTCCACCTTGATCTCATTCCCAGCTCCTCTCTTTCCTCTCCACTCTTCCCCCTTACATCCTGCAGACAGCCATCTAGCCAATTCTGCTCTGTGAACATGAGTTCACACAAAATAGTTCAAATCAAACATTTCGACTTTCCTTCCCCACCAAGCCTTTTCTTACTTTTTTTCTCCTCTCTTCTTTTGTTCTTTAATTCTTTCTCTTTTTCCTTAGAGGAAATACAGGAGAAGAAATTTCATCAAAAGTATTACAGTAATTTCTAGGTCAGTAGAGGTTCATCTTTGAAATTTTTAGCTGTAATTTTTTTTTAATCAAAGCAGATAATTCAGATGTTTTTCCACTGGAGACTCAGACCTCACTTCTCTAACAGATCCCTACTCTTAATTCCGATCCAGTAATCATCTCTGTCATATTATCATAACCCAGGCCGTCCTCAACCTGATCCAGTGATAAATGTATGACGAGACGAACTTCTTTTGAGAGTATGTTAAAATAAAAGAACAGAGTAAATGTCAGGAACATTCAATAAATATTCTCCCTCTATGTTTAATAAGTTTATTTGATCACAGGCTCTTCCGTTTCTTCCTCTAACTGCTGTTAACCTTCATCTCCCCCCTCATTTGCTAAAAGTCACACAGAGGGGGTTATCTAACACCTGAAGAAAAGTTCCTCAGTTACAGTGAAACCTAGAGCATCCTCTGATGGACTAAAACTGTCAGCATAGAGTGCCTCAGTGTTTGGGGTCCGGTCACGGTTCACGTGACAGTAACCCCACAAAAATTGCCCAGCCTTCCTCCCATTTGAAGTGATGCTATGACCAAGCTCCAGTCTGGGGGGATATTGTGCTTTCCTCATGAATTGTTCTTTCCTCACGAATCCTGACTCTTGGAAGATTAAGTAAAGACCTGCACAAGAGCTAAGCAATTTAGTCCCCTCTGCCCTACCTGTCTTTATAGGACCTGGGATCTTACTGGAAATGCCTCTAGGTTGATCCCTTAAGTAACTGAGAGCCTCACATTTACCAGAAGTTTGTGCTCAGCTCCCCCTGCAGGCCCAGGCACTGTGTCACCCAGAGCACAGAAGTACTGGGCTGAGTCGCTCCAGCGGGCAGAGGGCTTCCTCAGGTGGAAAGAGGATTCTTCCTTCTTGAGTTCAGCCTCAAAACCGTTGATGCCTTTAACAAGGGTGTTCCCTGATAGGTACTTGAGGATAAGCTGGAGGCCTTGGTTGGGGTACTGGACGTACCAGAAGAGATAAGGAGTCCCGCCATACGAATAGTTGCACCTCAGCTCCAGCGAGGCTCCTTCAGAGACAGTGACGTGGGGGTCGGGCTGGGTCACCGACTGGGCTGCCGATCCTCCTGCAACATCAATGCTGGGTCAGTGAGACCAGGACAGACTGACTTACGATGCAGTGTCTCTTTTCAGAGCCCCGTTGCAATGCCGTACTTCTAAGGAATAAGAGGGTGGAATAAAATTTTACTCACTCAGGGCAAAAAGTATCATAAGCACTGGGAGCAGGCTCATGGCTGAGCAATGAAGAAGCCGTGGGATCCTTTTTGAAGATCTTCCTTGCGCTGGAAGGAATATGACTGAGGAAGCTCCGCCTTTGGGACAAGGAAGAATGGGTATTGTTAGAACTCTAGAATCTTCCCAGAGATGTTCAGAAAAATCTCCTCACGGAAAAATCTGGATGTTTTCTGATTTCTAAATTCCCCTCATATGTCACCCTCTGCAAAGAACTCCCCCTGTACACCTCCACCAGCTTGGTGAAGGAGGAGCTAGGGAATGACGCAATTTTTCGCCTAGATTTCTATTAATAGTTTGGGTAACATCGCCCTCTGGAGGTGAAACAGAGAAGCCGTTCTTTTAGTGAGCATTGCCAAATCCCTTGGGATTTCAGGCATCATTAGGAGGGACTCCCATAGGAACAGGCTGGAAAACTTCTGTTAATAACGTCGGGTAACTCAGGAATATTCTCCCTTCTCCATTGAAGCTGTGTATAATCATAATCCCCCCAGATCCACAATTTTTGATATTCATGTGAGTTCAGAGACATGACAATTTTTATGTTGGTTTTGAAATTTTCCTTCTTCTCTACCATATGAGTATGTGGTCTCTGTAGTCCATACTGTCATCCCAATTCTGAGGACACATAAGGAGAGAATTTAGAGACTTCACAGAAAAATAACATGGAGAGTATGGTAGTCTTCTGAGTCACTGCCTGTAACACATTACACAGACAGGATCAGAGCAACCCTTTGGGCAGGTGACAGGAGTGGATTGACTCAGACTAAGTTTTGGTTATGGAGCTGCTAACAGGTCCAAATTCAACACCATGACATGTAAATACAAAAACCAAAACACCCATCTATGTTGCTAAAAGGAAAGAAAGAGGGCAATGTCAGTTATTCCCTGGAACATCTCACAAATCCTCAATTCACAAAAAGTAAGACCGGTGTAACAGACTATGTACTCAAGACCTGAAGGCCAACAAAGATTAGAAAATGAACAAGAAGGAGATAGGTTCTTCATGTTAGATAAACGAGTAACAGAATATGAAAAATTGGAAATTAATAAAAATACAATTTTTTCTAAAATAGAAAAAAATGTAAGTCAAGACTGCAGATGGCAAATGTACAAGAAGATGGTTATATAAATGTGGGATTATTTTAAGCAAATTAGGGAATTTAGGAAAAGAAAAACCAATTAGTCATTCAAGGAACATTTCTCTTTGTGATATTTATTGGTTTTATAGAGTAGGAAATGTTCATTCCACATAGCTTTGTGTGGGATGAATAGGTAACAAAATGTCATAGTCATAATAAATGGCATTTATTGTTTCTTAATTGCATAAATGAACACCTAGAAAAATAATATGACATTGAAAATATTGACATTGAAAAAAGTAAAGCTACAAATGTAGTGAACAGGATGTGGGACCAGAGAGCAGGAAGGACTTGAGCAGCCCCTCCTTATGCTGGAAGAATAGATACACTGACTCACAACCTGATAGTATGTGATTCTTATTTTAAAAGCAAGAAGTAGGGGCCTTCCTGGTGACGCAGGGGTTAAGACACAGAGCTATCAAGCTATATCGCCAGTCACTGCAGCAAGAGTTTGATCCTTGGCTAGGAAGCTAACTCACATGGCACAGCAGACCTCTCCTATCTCACCCACTGCTCCCCTCAGCAGTGTTATCTCAATAGACCCACCTGTTCTGCTCCCCACTCTGTCTCTGGTGTATCCTCTTACCCCTTGTATCACTGGCCTAGATGCCAGTTTTTGTATGGATAAATAAATCTTTAGGGCCTCCCTGGTGGCTTAACGAGTTAAGCAGATCTGTCAGCAGCTGCCGCAAGAGTTGGATGCCGGGGAGATTCCCACATGGTGCAGCAGACCTCTCCTGCCACCCCCACTGCTCCCCTCAGCAGTGTGTTTCGGTCAATCTGCCCATTCTGCTCCCCACTCTGTCTCTGGTGAATTCTCTCACCACCCCACACCTCTGGCCTGCACCCCAGCTTGTATGCATAAATAAATAAAGGTCTACTTCTTTAAAAAATAAATAAATCTTTTAAAAAGCAGAGGTACATAATAATATAGCCATTAAATATAATACCAATGAACTTTAACAACTGCTTTCCCTGTGAGAATGATGGACGGGCAGATAATGGAGAGTTATTCTGTCACCATTTCACTTAAGACTGAGTAATATAGGGATAGATTTCTATAAAAACTAAATTGAGAAGTTAGGCATATTCAAAAGGACAAAGCATGACAAATATGCCCCGAAATCCTATGCCCTTCAACTGCCTCCAGCCTCTGAGAAAAGTCGTCAGCTACAGAAAGAAAAAGAGAATTCTTTAAAAATTATTCATAGGCAGTGTTCTGTGACATTTACTTTCTTCCTCCTGGGAAAGAAAACGTTGTCCCCTCCTTGGAGATAAGTGGGACTAGCATCAGAACTCCTTTGGAAGTTGGGATGTACTTGCTAGAAGGCGAGACAGAGATATTTCTCAGTTGAAAGCTCACTGCACTGCAGTGGAGAGCTCCTAGAGGAATCTGATCTAGGTCCCCCAGAGTTTGGGGGGACAGAGACTGTTATATGAGTCTTGCCTAGAAAGATCTGTGGGAAAGGAACGCCAAGACTACGTTTGTTGGCAGAGTGAGGAGAGAGAGCAACAGTAAGGTGGAGTCCTGCTTGGCTTGGGTAGGGAAGCAAGCTGCGCCGGAGGAGCTGGGCGCCTGTTCTGATGCAGCAGCCTCCAATCTGCAGTCTTGGCGCCGGGAGGAGAGAGTGCAAGGTGAAAAACTCACACGGTCAGTCTACCGTCTTTGATCAGAAATGGTATATTTCTATTTCTAGATTCATTTAAAAGTTGCTTTATAAAACAAGCTAAACTCAATGACAGCAAAGCAGAACATAGCTTCATTTTCCCCCTCACTGCCTGTTCAATTTTCTTCTGACTCCCTTGTTTGATATCTGGGGAGATGACATAGCCTTTCAGTCCATTTCAACGATTGAAACAGTCCAATTTTCATGTATTTTAAAACCTCATCCTATCCAGTATTTTACTTGCTATTTTTATTTTTTCCAGCTTTATTGAGTATTGATATGTAATATACATAAAACTTGATGTTTTGACTCACAAATATACTGCAAAATAAGGTTATTTGATACCTCCATCCCCTTGCACAATTACTATTTTGGGGGGAGATAACTTAAAATCTGTTTTATTAACAACTATCAAGAATAATACAGTATTGTTAATTATAGTATCTTCCTGTGCATTTTTTGCCCACATCTTATTAAATTTACAGCTGGGTATTTACATCCTTTCACCAACATCTTCCCATTACAAACCAGCCCTTGGCAACCAACACTGTAGTCTCTATTGCTTTGAGTTCCACTTTTTTTAGATTCCTTAGACAAGTAAAAACATGCCCTACTTGTATTCCTCTGATTTATTTCACTCAGCATAGCACCTTCAAGGTCCAGCCATATTGTGAATTATGTCTGTTAAGCTATAGGGGCATTTTTATTCCTTCTCCATTTTATTTATCATTGTTTTCTAGGTTTTCTACAATGACTATTGAGGTCCTCCATTATATTGGTGACTCTCAATGAATCTTTCTTCCTGAGGTTTACAGCCTGTACAGTCCCTTCCCCAAGAATCTGGACTGGTCTGTGATTCACGTAACCGACAGGATTCTGGAAGAGTGATATTCTACAGTCTTGACCTTCAGCTTCAGAGAAAGCTGTTCAGTTTTTGTGTTCTTAGAAGCCACAATGTAAGAAACCTAAGTACAATGCCAGAGACACCATGGGCAGAGACCACATGGAAATATCAACCACATAGTCTATATTTTTAAAATCACACACATACATATATCCATGCATACATGTGTATGTTCGTGGGATTTGGGCATGCATCTGAATAAGGCAGGGGGTGTGCCTGTGAGGTTCTCAGTGTAGTGCAGTGTTGAGCTCCAAGTCAGAGCCCCACTCTAATGAGTACTTGATAAGTTCTGCTTCTGATCACAATGATGGCTACCCTGTCACTCAATAAAAACAGGGGCTGTGCTTTGATAAACTGTAGACTGCTGGTAACCCAGACCAAAACACATCCTGGTCTGATTTCTGAACGTTTTGTCCATTCACCCCTATGTACTGTCTTCAGCCTGGAGGCAGTTACCATACCTGAGAATCCAGAGTCACCAATTGTTCTCTGGGCTATCAACTATCAGTTTGAATATTGAGTTCCTCACCCTTGAAATAATTTGGAAAAAAAATTCATGTGATCTTTTTGCAAAGAAATAGCTGATCAATTCACCGATTTTTTTTTCTTGGATCAGAAATAACAAGACCAATAGTTTTATAGTTTTATATCCCCAAAAGGCATTTCCCCTTGGGTCTTCTTCAGTTTGTGAAGTCTTCACACACAAGATTGTATGTCATCCTCCAGTTTTGTAGGGTGGGCAGATCAGGTTTAATGGCTTCCTAATACAGAAATGATAATGCAGGACATTGATAGCATCTGTCTGATAAGTACTAAGTGCAGGAGCTTTGGTGTGATGCCATTTAAACCTCATAGCAACCTTGCAAGATAGTATATGATGCCCATTTCATAAAGGAGGTGCTGAAGATCAGACACCTTAAGTATATGACTGACATCAAACTCTGTCTAGTAACAGATCTTGGACTCAAACCAATAAATACTTGACTCCAAAGGTCACTGTTTTCCATTCTGTTTTGCTAGCCATGGGCATGTAGCAAAGATGAAGTCCAACAAGAATAACAACTTGCTGCCCATCACCCCAGTGCCCTTTCTACTAGCCCTCAGCAGCTGTTCTCCCAAAGTTCTCAACACAGACTCTTAATTATAAAACTAGAACTTAAAATCAATGCTAACTGTGTTATTTCCTTATAGAGATTCTTCAAAAGAATCTGGACCAGACCCATGTCTTCTCATCAGGACAGGGCTCTTTTCCTCTAGGAAACAGGACAAGGGTGGGATAAAACTCCATTGGGCTTAGAAAACAGATTGAAGATTTACCCAGGGCGGTGTTCCACCTGAAATTTCCTTTTATGGATCAGTTACATACAAAATAATCTATCTTTCTTGTATAATCAATACAACTTCTCTGAAACAGATATTTATTTTCATAAGTAGATAAAAACATCACTGCAATTCCTCTCTACTCCATTCTTTCGACTCTCACCTCAGGAGAGTGACCAGCCCCTTACTCCACTGTGGTAAGCAGAGGCTCCAGGGATTTGGAGATCACTGTGAATCTGTCACAGATGTTGAGACCTGATTCTCCAGGCTTCAAATTTGTGAGGATCAGGGAGCTGTTGTCTTGTCTTTGTTCACATGTTACGAATCTTCTTTCCTTGTTTTCTTCACTCAAGAGTGAGGAAATCCGAAACCCTGGGACATTGTCTGGACCATGTAAAGGACTAGAAAGGGTGGTTTTCCTAAGTGAGTTGAGGGAAGAACTGGCTATGTCCTGAACATCCAGTGACCTGGGACTCTGTCCCCTGCAGCAGGCTCTTTATCCCTGTTTAGAAAGATACCAGGTAAAGGAGATGATTTTATGGCCTCTACTGCTCTACAATTATTTCTTTTTCCATAACACCAATCCCCCACCTAGCCCTCAAATGAGCTGGATGAAAATTCCCTCCCATTTCATGACCCAGCCCTATCAATCTCAGTAGAAAATATCACCAAATATTGCTTTCCCTGTTGCCAAAGTCAGCACCAGTCCTAATGAAGTCACAAAAGAACTGCAAGATTCCCAGGAGTTTGCTATGAGTCCTGTCTCCCTTGGGGGCCCCAGAGAACCCAACTCAGAAAGTGATAATAACCCAGTCTCTCTGTTTCCACTTCAGATAATGCAAAATTGGTCTATAATATCCATCAGAAACCACCCCCCTCCTCCCCTACCACCTTCTCCATTCTCCTTGCCACACAATCCATCCACAGCAAGGAAGTGGGACAAAAGACCAGAGTTAGAGGAGCAACAGAGTGTGAGACCTAAACTTAGAAGATGTGGGAAACGTCCTGTAGGTGCTTGAAATTGACCAGAGAAATGTTCAAATTTGTGTGATTAATAGTCTCACACTTACACTAAATTTTTCAAAAGCTGAGAAGCATGTCCATACTGACCAAGGGCTATGTGTGCTTAAGTGTGTAGTGTGTGTGTGTGTGTGTGTGTGTGTGTGTGTGTAGTGAGCTAAGCAACAATAGTATAAACACCATAAATTGTTTCATTTTGAATAACTGAGCAGCTTGTGGGCTGTGAGAAGATACTGCACTATATGCCTTTTTATACTTTTTGAATGTTAGACCATATAAATAGAGAACCTATTTAAAAGTAAGATCAAAATGTTTTAAAATCATAACAGGACACAAGGATTCGCTGATACCTTCTGAAAATAAAGAGTAAAATGAGCATTTTACAAGCACTCACTGGGCTCCCCCTGGGCTCCCCCTGGGCTCAGCCCTGGGGGATCCTGCACAGGTGCAGGCCTGTCTGTGTCACTGTGTCACTCACAACACAGTAGTACACAGCCGAGTTGCTCAGGCTGGTGGGAGGCAGGCTCAGGGTGCTGGACTTCCTGTCCTCAGGGATAAAGAGAGATGCCACTTCATTTACATTTGTCTTGTACCCTTGAATAACAAATTGTGGTCCCTGGTTGGGGGGCTGCCTGTACCAGAAGATATACTCATTTGTAGCAATGCTGGTGTGGTTACAAGTTATGTTCACTTCTTGTCCTTCATAGGAGTCAACGAATATGGGCTGGGTGGTCTTAGCAAGGCCCAAAGTTCCTGTGAGAATAAAAACACAATACTCAGTCCTCTCCTGAAGCCGAGGGGAACTGAAGGTCCAATTCAGCACTCTCCAGGTTTTCTCTCACAATCAAATCCACCCACACGCTAATCTCTCACCATCCATGTGTTAGGTCTGTACCTGGATTAGCAGAAGGGAAGCCATGATGGCCTCTCAGTCACCTGAGCAGGGAGCAACTTAAAGAAAAACAACTTCCCGACACCCTGGCGCCCACCCCCTCACCACCCTTACGAGAGAACCATATAGACCAGTTTGATAAAGAGGGATCGAAAGAAAAACCCGCTCCTTTCGCATAACTGAAGATCCTTCGCAGACCGCCTGGGCTGAACACCGCCCTATGTAAATTCCCCTCACAGGACCCAGGATGAGACTTTGTGGACCTCACCCTCCGGGTCCGTAAACCTCCCCGGGAGTAAAGACTTGCTTTGAGTCATAATGCCTGCCTCTTTTTTTTTTTTTAACCTGCGGCTATCTTTCACCACGGACATATACGATTTACTGCCCATTTGTGTTTCAGGACAAAAAAAAAAAAAAAAAAAAAAACTAAATTCCAAGGAATCCTAAGAACAAATATACAGAGGCAACAGAGTTAATTTCTCCCTTCCACGGTTGGGCCTCGGTAACCCAGATCGCTATTGCCAGAGGCACCCCTCACACAAATGCCTAGGAACTGCCTGGAGAAAAACAGAACCCCTAAGGCATCCCTCAACATATTGGATAAGGAGCTATGGCAACAAGCAAGGTTGAAAGTGCCTGTCCAGGTGCAGATTCCTATTCCTCTTAATCCCAAAATAGCTCACCCAGCATCAGAAACACAGTCAGTCTTATCAGCAGCCTCATATTCAACCAGAAGCCAGGTCTCGGCTCTGTTGCTGAATTTCAGCCTGAACTGGAATACCAACCAGAGAAGAAGCAGGACACCGGCAGCCCTTGCCGGCAGCCCTCCCCGCCCCTTCCGCTCCCAGTTGTACCCAGAAGCAGCCAATAGTAGGACGGCAGCTCCTCAGAAAGCGCTTCCTCTGCAAGTTAACTGAACACTCAGGAAGGAAACTGGGAGTAAAACCTTCCAGCCTGATAGCTCTAGATCTTTACTAAGGTCTAGCGCCTCAGGTATTCAGCGGAATAAAGCTGATACATGGGAAGACAGATGCCATCCCGTTTCTATTCCCCCGCACTTTCTCACAGCCCCAGAAGGTGGTCATATTGCCATCGGTCTGACAAAGAGTTCTGAAAATAACCCCCCATTAGTCCTTGTCTGGCCAGAAGAAATAGGGAATTCCAATCTTATTCCACAAACCAGCCAGAAAGGCAGCATGAAATGGACCTTTCGTCCCTGACATCTGGGGTCCTTTTACCATTTCACTAAGTGCATGTCTAATATCTGCTTCTTCGATCTCACTTAATAGACTTTAACCAGAGCAGCAGACCCCTTGCTTCTACCTGCCCAGCTCAAGGAAGACATCTGATGTGTGAGCATTCACCTTACCTGGGAGGAAGAGACGCAAAGAAGGCGCAGGCTCAGAGTCAGGCAGACCTAAAACAAATCCCTGCTCAGCCACCTTGTGCCCTTGGGCAAACCATGGCTCTGCGTCTCAGTTTCTTCATCTATAAATTAGGGACAATAGCACTTCCTTCAGAGTCAGCCTATGGCATAGATTCAATAGTAAATTGTAGTTGTTTCCCATTCCCTTCCTCTCATCTGAGTTACATGGAAAGTACCTCGGCCAGCAGAAAGCAGTTGTGCAAAAGTATATATGTGATTTTAAAAGGAAAAAAAAAAACACCATTTACTCATTATCTAAGAAACTTCCGATATAAACTCAATAGCAGTCACACAAAAAAAGTTTTGAAAAACATTCAGGTAAAGAGCCAAATCCAAAAGACACTATAATGTTAATTGAACCAGCCAACCGCAGTAATTAAAACAAGTTACTCCCATTAAGGTGGAAAAGATAGTAGTGTGTTGTTTGAGGTTTTTGCTCATCTGAGGACAAAAAATCTCTAGGAGGGCCTCCCCGGTGGCGCAGCAGTTAGGCACTGTGCTGTGGAGCTGTTGGCAGCTGCGACGCAAGTTGGACACCCGGCTGGATTCCCCATGGTGCCGCCGACCTCTCCTTGCCCGCTGCTCCCATCAGCAGTATGTTTCTGTTGATCTGCCTGTTCTGCTCCCCACTCTGTCTCTGGTGAACCCTCTCGCCGCCCCACGCCTCTAGTCTGTACCCCAGCTTCTATGCATAAATAAATCTTTTTTTTAAAAGTTAATTAAAAAAACTCTCTAGGAAATATCTGGAAGGTGCCTCTTCTTGGTCCAGAATGGCCCAATGTATTCTGAGAAGGAATTTTTCCACTTTCCCATGGAAAACATCAGTAAGTTCTGTTGACTTCTAATAACATACTGACAGAGTAGATGTCACAAGGTATGTGATAAACACCTAGTTTTCCCTCAGTATCAAGTAGAAGAAAAATGAAGCATTTATGAGAGAGCTAAAGAAGCTAAGACACTTTAAAAAAAAAAAGCATGAAAGGATTACACTTGCAACAGCGACCCCTTGTGGTAATTATAATTAAAAGAGAAGAAATGTCTCAAAAGTTGTCTCCGGTCCATGCAACTTACAGAACATTCTATCTCTGTTAAATGCAGTAGGAATTAGTTCAGCTTGGTCACGTTTTGTATAATGGTAGAAACTCTGAGTGAGTTAGACAAACTGGATGAAGGCAATTCTCTCGACTTGCTGGTTGTGCAATTTTGTGCGAATCATTTAGCCTGTAAGAAGTGGTTTCTTCACCTCTACAAAAGATTATAGAAATCAATAAATAAGTATGAGAAAATTCTTTCTAAATGGCAGTGTTCTGTGCTATTACAAACTATGTTTAACGTAGAACACATCATAAGACCAAAACGATCTTATCTTTTCAGACTAACAAGTGCAACTTGCCGTTTCTGTTTGGGCCTTGATTATCTCACCTAGGAGACTATTGCTAGATATCAAGCAACTGGAGGGAGAAACACTAGAATTTCTTCTGTGTTTTAGCATTTGGAATGAAAGTAATCATTAAATCATTAATGGATGCCATGTGTTGTGGGTTGAATTTGTGTTCTCCACCCCGCAAAAAAAAAAAAAAAAAAAAATAGATGCTGGAGTCCTAATTCCTAGGACCTCAGGAAATGACCTTATTTAGGAGTAGGTCTAATCAAGTTAAAATCAGGTAATTTGGTTAGACTATCTACCAATATGAATGGTGTCCTTATAAAAGAAGGGAAATTCGGACAGAGACAGATACAAATAACGGGGAAACAATGTGACGAGAAACAGGGAAAGACAATCATCTACAGGCCATGGAGAACAGCCTAAAACAATCCTCGCAGTGGGAACCACATCTGCTGACACCTCAATCTCAGATGCTGAGCCTCCAGAACTGAGACAATAATTCTGTTAAGTCACCCAGTTTGGGGCCTCCCCGGTGGCGCAGCGGTTGAGCGCTGCACTGTGGAGCTGTTGACAGCGGCAACGCGAGTTCGACGCCCTGCCAGGGAGAATCCCACATGGCGCTGCAGACCTTTCCTGCCTTGCCCGCTGCTCCCCTCAGCAGTGTATTTCTGATCTGCCTGTTCTGCTCCCCGCTCTTTCTCTGGTGAACCCTCTCGCCGCCCCACGCCTCTGGCCTGTACCCCAGCTTGTATGTAAAAAAAAAAAAAAAGTCACCCAGTTTGTAGTACTTTATATAACCCTATCGCAAACTAAACATGATGCTAATAATTATATATTACATATGTACTTACTCCTTTGAAAAGTATTTTTCTTTGCTATAATTTATTTCAATTTTGTAAATGTTAATGTTGTCATTTAAAAATATTTCTTTTTAATTTATTGTTGAGGCAACATTGGATTATATCTTTAAATTGTTATAAACAACCAAACCAAGCCTCTCACTTGCTGCAGGGTAACGAGAGAATTGTCAGGTTTTTCCGCCCTCCCCTCAATGATGGGCCTCTGCAGGCCTACAAGCGTGCCTGATGGTGGGCACCTGGAGTAGGGTGTGGGCCTGTGTGAGTGGGCACACCTGGGTCAGAGACTGGGCTTATAAGCAGAAGCAGCAGTGGCGTGGTGTGGTAGGCATGGCAGTGTGTGGCGGAGTGTGGTAGATTTTGGAGGATATGGCAATGACTAACGGAGCAAGTCTGCTTGGACTGATGCTGAACCTGCTGAGTTTAGGGTGGTTGCACAAAATTTGCAAATTAGAAAGTCATAATCTGAACAAGAATGTCTTTTCACAAAGGAGTTTTATTATATGAGGTTTATTATATTAGTCTATTGTATGAGGTAGTCACCAGGGAGTCAACAGTACTAATACCCTCAGAGAAGCCAGCTCCCCCAAATAGTGGGGCTGCTGTGATTATACAGGACAGGGGAGTGTGAGGAGGTATGGACATGGAGTAAGGGGCTTTGCATTCCCAGGTGGGAGGAAGGAAGGGCAGTATAAACTCAGGAGTTACATCACTTATGTTCTTCAGCAGGAATGTTCCATCAGGGTTAATGGACCAGCAGATGCTTACCCTGGGAAGGGCACAGAGAATTTTATTAGAGATGTAACACAATTAGTTCTCAAGTTTCAGGGAAATGCAATTGGAGGAAGTTGGAGAGTAAATTGGGGAGATTGGAGGAGAGTGGGGGAGAGAAGAACCACTGGCAGTGAGGGAGGAAGGGAGAACTAAGGGCCCTTAGTATTTGATTCTGCTTAGTTCAATTCTTCTAAGAGGTTGTAAGCTACAAAATAAGGGAATCTGACTAGTTTCAGGTGTGCATCATTGAAACTTAGCACGTGGATATACTACTAAAAGTGCAATCTATCCAATCTATCCTTCACCATACAGATGACCCCTTGGTTCTGCAACCCTCCAACGTCAGGCAGACTCACTGTGGACTCAGACATGCCTTTAATGCTGAAGCAGGGGACAGGCTAATAGCTGGCGGCAGCAGCAGGGAGCCTCTGTCTGCCCCCCAGGCAGGTGGGCAGGGGCAGCAGCAGCTCCAGAGGCCCTTTGTCTGCTCTTTTATACTGTTCAAGGACAAAACCCACATAGGGCCAGTTATGTGCTCATAGTCTCATAATGGATGTATTTTCGAGCATCCAGGATACATTCAATGCACATTCAAGGCTATGGGCTGGAGGGTAAATGGAATTAATCAGGTTATTTATACCGCTGGCCTCTGTGGCTATCACTTGCGGAGTTAATCATGTTAATGCAGAGGGCACACAGGGGCGTGAGTGTGGGTGTGGGGCACGCATGCCTGATGGTAGATGCCTGGAGCATGGTGGGGTTGTGTGTGGGCATGCACACCTGAGCCTGGAAGCTGGGGCTATAAAGACGGCTACAGGAGGGCGAGTGATTACTGAAGTCCATGAGACAAGATCAAGAGAGAATACCAGAGAGAAGGTGTAACGATTTGCTGGAGGCTGGGGGGCTTGGTTGCTGCCAGCCTCCCAGCCCCCCTCCCCCCGCCTACCCTATGCCTGGTTGCCCCACTACACAGATTATCTGCTGAGTCTGCTGAATCTGCAGAAGGTGAAAAAGAGCCTGAGTTACTTCATGTTCTTCTAGCACCACACCCTTTCACCTGATTTTCCCATCTCCTGTCCTCCATCCTTTCTGGTAACCACTGACTGACCATATAGTTCAAAGATTTTTTGTGTGTTTATTTGGTTCATCCATTTGTTTTTCTCGATCACACAGGAGGGAATCATTTGTCTCCCTCTGTCTTCCTTATTTCACTAAACGTAATTCCCTCCAGCTCCATTTATGTTGTTGCAAATGGCTCATCTTTTTCATTGTGTATGAATACAATATCCTCTTTATCCAATTATCTGTCATCAGGCACTTAGGTTGTTTCCAGCTCTTATTGTAAGTACTACTCCAGTAATCACTGGGGTGCATATATATCTTCAAATAGTGTCTTTTTGTTTTTGGCAAATACCCAGAAGTAGGATAAATGGATTGCATAAAATTTCTATTTTTAATTTTTTGAGATCTCTCCATGCTGCAAAAAATCATTTTTTGAGTTCAAAAAGATCTGGATAAACACAGTAGTGTATCACATGCATTAATGTTATATACATTATGGTAAAAAAAATCAAACAATTGTTAAAGCAAGTTTTAGAAAGCCCCTAAAGTTGAGAATATCATTTCCTATAGCAAGAGCCACCTACCAAAGGAATATTTAAATTTTTTTAAAGTGGGGTGTAGGATAAATAAGAATTATCAGGTTTTTCCACCCTGCCCTAATGATGAACCTCTGCAGGCCTACACGCATGCCTGATAGCAGGAACCTGGAGTGGGGTCTGGGCATGCATGAGTGGGCGCACCTGAGCCAGAGACTGGGCTTATAAGCAGAATTAGAAGTGGCAGGAGAAGCAGCAGCAGCAGAGAATAGAGTGTGGAGCAGAGGACTGTTTGGGGTACAGCAGAGGGACCACAAGACGCTGCCAGAGAGCCTGAGAGAGTGTAAATTTGCGGGGGGCCCCCCTTGCCCCCCTCCCCCGCCCCATTGCCTGCCCTGTACCTGGTTGCCTCTCCACAAGAAACCAGTAAAAAGCCTCCTTCCCTTTTGATCCATCTGCGCAGCTCCACGGAGAACCTGTGCTCCCAGTGCCATCTTGCCGCTACATGGGGTTTTTTTAATATTAAAATAATAAATTCTTAATACAAAATTTAGAAAATTATAAAAATAAAAATCCTGTGTAATGTCATATCCCAGACATACCTTTGATAACATTTAGGTATATATCTTTTCAATCATTTGTCTATACATGAATATTTTTAACAAGATTGCATGTGCATGCACTCACACACACACCCCCCCCCCCCCATATTTGAGTGCCCTGGGTTGTTTTTTTAAACTTAACACTCATTCCCAAATATTTTTATCTATTAAACATATACATCAAATTTCCATTTTAATGGCCTCAAAATAATCCATGATAAATATGTACAATAATTTATTTACCAATTTTTCTTAGTATTAGATATTTAGCTTTTAGAGAGAATACTCTCATAAATACCTTTCTACATAAATCTCTAAACTTCCTATTATTTCTTTAGACTGGTTTCTACAAAGGGCATTTCCTGGACTAAGGAGTAGTAATATTTTAACACTAGATAATTCTCAGTTTTCTCTACTACTATTTGTAGAGTCCTTCTTTGGGGGGGGCATTGAACTAGGCACTGGGCATTCAAAGACAAGCGAGACCCTGTGGCCTAGTGAGAAGGAAGAGACTTTTAAAAGCAATGATTGTCCTCCTGGTAACTGTTGTTACAGTGAAAGTACAGAGAACTATAGGAACATTCAGGAAATGAAACTGCTTTGCTTGCGGGGTGCCAGGAAGACTTCCCAGTAGGCGTGGGACACAGTGTAAGGGAAGAGGAGAGGTGAGCCTAGGAAAGCCTGAGAGAGCGGGAAGAGGCAACAGGAACAGCACCTGGACAGAGCTGGGATCTAGAGAGTGAGAGCACTAGGGTGGGTGGCGGTGCCATTGTTTGATACAGCAAATTTTGAAAGGAGCAAATGTACTTCATTTAGCCTTGGGAAGGGGAGAAGATGAAGAGCTAACCTGCACCTTTTCACTAGAGGGGCTTTTGGATTCTTACAGAGAACCTGGTCAAACTCTCTACACAGACAAAGATCAGAGGAGGAAGAATGGAGCACAAGATGGCTGTGTGAAGGATGGTTTCCCCTGGGGAAAGGAGTCCCCTAGCAGCCAGCAAGGGGAGTTCGCACATGGATGGGGCAGGTGTCCACCTACAACCAGTCTTCTCAGGAAAATCTGGACAACTGTTCTGTCCCAAACTATATTTTCTACCCCTACCTTCTTTAAAATGCTTAAAATTATATTTCAAGGACCAAAACTATGAGCCCACAAATAATGAAAAAAAAAGTGTTCTTGTTTAAATGCATTATAACCATGGTGTAATTAGTTCATGCTGGCGCCTTTCCTAAGAGCAGGGTTTCCACTGTAGAGGATGGGATTAGAATGCAGGTCTAAATGCAATGACAAAGGCCTAAGTTAAGTAGCTTCAACAAGATAGTTTATTTCCTTCTTAGTTCAAATAGAGGCAGTTCAGGGCACTTATTTCTCACAATTCTGGAGGCTGGGCAGTCTAAGCTCAAAGTGCCAGCAGATGCAGTGTCTGGTGAATATGGTTCAAGGTCCCCGTCTTCCTGTTTATCCTCAAATGGAGGAAGGGGCATTGCGTGCTTTGGGGGTCTCTTTTAAAGGGCTCCCCCCTCCTGACCTAATCACTTCGGAAAGGGTCTACCCTCTAATATCACACTGGGAGTTAGGTTTCAATATATGAATGGGGGGCTGCACACATGCAGTCTATAGCAGTGACCTCATTATCTGATTGTTAAGCCACTCTCAACACCCATTTTTAGTCAAGTCTAAAACACATTCTTACACACACAACAATCTTCACTATGGTCTCTCAATGGCCTCCATTGTAATAATTAGGAAACAAGGCACATAGAGTATAAATGGTTTATCCAATGTCACATAGACACCTAAAAGAATCAGGAAAGAAAGCCTACACTTCCTAATTCTTAATTTAGGCCTCTTTGCACAGAGATCTTGAAGTGAGATTTAAAAGGTTGATTTTAAAAATTAATATTATTAAAAGAAATGCTATTAGATTTCTAGTTTTACCTAAAAGTTACCCAATTATAAGGTTTATTTTTTTTCAAAAATCATAGGAAAAAAGAATACTGGGCTCCCTTTCCTCCTCAAAGTAAACCAGACCAATTACCAGGACCCAATATCAAAACAGAACTTCTAAGGAAACACAGGTGGCCCTCCAACCACCTCAAAAAAAAAAAAATGACAGAATATAGATTCCCATTTCCCTCCATGACTTCCTGTCACCACCACAAGTTAAAAATGGCTGAGGGCTAGTCTGGCCTTGGAGAATCTTCCTGAGCATGAAATATGCTTGAGCACTGTGTGTCTTTGACCAAAAAAAAGAGAGAGAGAGAGAGTTCCATTTGGGCAGGGAGAGAGCTGGAGGAGGAGCAGGGGAGCATCAAGTCCAGTGCCTCTCAAGAGCGTGCATGAGAAGATGTGAGCATAGGCGCTGAATTAACTGTTCAAATCCTCCCTTTCTTTAAGTTCTCCTTCCTTTATGCAAAACCTCTCTCTCTCTCTCTCTCTCTCTCTCTCTCTCTCTCCC
>PVIJ01018416.1:0-26407 GCA_004024925.1 Scalopus aquaticus | reverse complement strand
GCGGCGAGAGGGTCCACCAGAGACAGAGCGGGGAGCAGAACAGGCAGATCAGAAATACACTGCTGAGGGGAGCAGCGGGCGAGGCAGGAGAGGTCTGCCGCACCATGTGGGACTCTCCCCGGCCGGGCATCGAACTCGCGTCGCCGCTGCCGACAGCTCCACAGCGCAGCGCCCAACCGCTGCGCCACCGGGGAGGCCCACTTCTGTGACTATTGAGTAAGAAGGGCAAGGGTGTCACAGTGGCCCTGGAAGGAGAGGAAAACCACTCTTCAGACTTCCTGCTCCAGTGGCCTTGCCTCAGGCATAAGAGGTGACGTACCTATTAGCTGAAACCTCTGTGCCCTATTAGAGAGCACCAGTTCTAGTGACGTCACAGAATTAAGAATTTGGGAATACCTGGAGGACATGGGAGATTGGGGGAGGAGCAATTTACAGAGGCTTGCCCAAGATAATTTTCTTTTTCATTTTGCTCATATTATTTATGTTGGATAATTTCAGTCCATTTTCTCAACAGGATTCAAAAGCTCATTTTCTAGTCTTTCTGCTTTCTCCTACCGAAAACACTATGACACCTCTGTGATATACCTTTTCCATTTACTGTATTATGTAGTTGGCAGCATGCTCTAACTTGGCTTGATTTGAAAAAATAATTCAGCCAACGAATTTTTTATTCTTTAATTAATAGTAAATCAGCAATACCTCAAGCATCACCTAATAATATGTTTCAGCTCTTACATATATGGGATGAGGATTGAATGAACAGCGGGGAAATATATAGCTAAAAAACTTCAGGAAATAAAAAAAAGTACAGGGGAATAAAGACAATATAAAAGAAGGGAAGAGAAAAGGTGGCATCACAGAGGGGCTACACACACACTTGCAAGTGTATCCTGTCCTAAAGGAAAACTGCCATAATTATTCAAGTATTGCCCAAGATTATTGCCACTGACTAGGTGGGCTAGATGTTCCTGGAACTTCATTTTCTGACCTTCCCTCTCCACTTGTCATTTTTGTACAGTTAGTCCCAGGAACAAGCTGAACTCTTGAGGAAGCCATTCTTCCTTTTGTTACCTTCCTCATTGTTCTGGAAAGGAATTACATGTAAGAAAGGAAGCAGATGTATAGAAAATACAGTCTGACCTATAAATGTGAGAAAGAAGGAGGGGAGGAGCATGGGAGAGGGAGGGCAGGAAGCAAGAGTAGGAACTTATAATGGAGTCAGAATGAAGGCTAATAGAAAAACAAGTTATAGAAGGGCTGGAATATTGCAACAGGTGGGTGTAGACTTTATTCTAGCATCTAGCAGTCTTAAAAAAAAAGAAATCAGGTCACTGATAGAGCTCTTGGTGTCCAAATAACAAAAATAGTCCATAGTTGAGAACTAGAAAGCAAATTTTTTTTACTGTAACTTTTTTTTTTGAGGTAACATTGGTTTACAACACTGTAATGATTTGAGGGAACAGTTAAACACCTTTTCAAATGAATGTTACCACATTACACCCAATGACTAAAGCACCCATAATCCTCTACCATATATCATGGGGCTCCCTAATCCTGCTTGGTTTCCCCGCCCCCTACCACAATGCCTCTGGTACCCTCAATTCTGCAATCATATTTCTAGGCTTTAGTTTTATCTGCTCCTTTGTCTTCTTTATTTATATTCTGTGAAATGATCCAGTATTTTTATTTCTCCTTCTGACTCATTTACCTTCACATACCCCTGCCCCCCAACCCCTGAGTTCCAGCTATGTTGTCAAGAATGGCAAGATTTTGTCTCTTTTTAGCTGAGTAGTATTTCATTGTGTATATACACCACACCTTTTTTATCCACTCATCTGTCCTTGGGCACTTAGGTTGTACCCAACCCACAACTTAGGTTGTGGCTATTGTCAATAGTGCTTTAGTGAACATAAGAGTGCACATATTCCTTCCAATTAGTGATTTTGTATTACCTGGGTAGATACCTAGGAGTGGAATTGCTGGATCATATGGTAGGTCTATTTTTAGTGTTTTGTGGAACCTCCATATTGTTTCCATAGGGGCTGGACCAGTCTATACCAACAGTGTAAAAAGGTTCCTTTTCCTCTACACCATGAACAACATTAGCTGTTTCTGTTTTTTCATAAGAGGCATTCTCATGGGTATGAGATGGTATCTCACTGTGGTTTTTCTTTGCATTTCCCTGATAATTAGTGATGCTGAATATTTTTTCATGTGCCTGTTGGTTCTCTGTACACCTTCTTTGGAGAAGTGTCTATTTCATTCTTCTACCCATTTTTTTGGTGGGGGGGGATTTTTGTTTTCTTTTTGTTAAGTTTATGAGTTCTTTGTAGTTCTTGAATATTAGCCCATTGTCAGACTTATGATGTGCAAATATTTCCTCCATTTGATAGACTGTCTTCTTAATTCAATGAGTTTCTTCTGCTGTGTAGAAACTTTTTAGGATGATACAATTTTAGAAAGCAATTTCTCTTGAATAACATTTTAAGAAGTCAGTGAGTGATATGATGAACCTTACAGTAGATGCTATGCTCAGCTTCTCAGAGGTTTTATACCATCTCCCTTAGTAAATAAAGCAGTGACATAATCAGAAGACCTGAGCCAAGTGCTAATGGCTGCCTTCTCCATGTACATCCATCTTCTGCCATATTCTTCCTTTCCCTTACCACTCACCAAGTACAAGGGATAAGCAGAGACTCTACATTGTCCTGCTTCTGTTCCCTGGAAGTCCAGTTCTTACATGTCCAAGCCCCCATATTATACATGTTATCTCTCGCTCTCACTAAACTATCTAGCAGTGTATTTCATATCTACTATGCAACCTCATTCTGTGAATACATATCTCTCAGAGTAAATTGGGAGATCCCTCAATTATACCTTGACCATCTTTATCTCCACTGAAATGCCTAGTACAGAACTGGTAATTGACTGAACAAATGAAGGCGGAATTGGTGTCAGGGAAGGCAGAAACAGATAGGTGACCCTGGCTTTCTTTAGTTTTCTTTCTTTTTTTTTTTTTTAATTCATGTTATTTGCCAGATTACAATGAGTCACAATACATAGGTCTTAAACAAAATGTCTTTGCCTTGCTATTCAGAAATAAAAGAGAGGAGGCAATACGACATTCAGAGCATTGGGTCAGACACTAAAATACCAGAAACACAGTATTTACTGTGTGTTACCTTGTGGTAGGATAGGGGGAAATGGGATGATGGTGGGGTACTTGGTTACCTATAATTCACAACTCTGTGAACTAGAAAAATTAAAACAAGAGTCTTGTGCCTTAAATCCTGGCTCTGACATTATAGCTTCTTTCCAGTTTAATCTAAACCTTTCTCTCTCTCTAAGACTATAGCAATGTTTTACTTGCCTGTCTTATTGGCAATCATCGTTACAGCACCATCTTATTCTCAGTTGATCCTCATTTGATCCTCAGTTGATCTTCAGTTGCAACATTCCCATAAGTTAAGTATTCTTCGTCCCATCTTACTCATGAGAAAACTGAGGCTTGGAGAGGTTTTATGCTTGATGTTACAAAATTGGGTTTGAACCAGATGTATCTGGCCCTGATCCCAGTGGTAATCATTTTAATGGCTAGGCTCTACCACTTCTGATTTCTCACATTAGGAAAGTGACTGTTATGAAAAGAAGGCTGGAGTTAAGTCCAGGTAATTTTTCCTTCCCAGCGACTCTAACATCTCTTGCTTCTCTTTACTGACACCTCTTTTATTTCTATCAGTAGTATTAGACTTACATCTAACCTCGTGACTCCCAGCTTTCTCTTCCCTAGTCCATCCAGCATTCCACCACTAAGCTGAGATGATGCAAAACATCACTTACTCCAGGAATGAAGTCTGACCTCCTCAGGAAGGAACTGGAGATGCTCCAGCACCTGCCCCAATAGATCTTTCCCATTCCTCCTCCCTGTTGACGCTTCATGCCAAAGTGGTCCATGTACTCACTGTCCTAGAAATTCAACCAACTCTTTGCTGTCTCTGCTCATCTGATCTTCCAACTCCTTCAAGTATTATCTCTGCTCTTTACCTTATATTCTCCAAACCCAGACCAAATCTTCTCTCTTCTGTGATGGTTTCCCTGAATCAGCCCAGCAGGAAATCTGTCTCTTTGTCTCAAATCTTGCAGCACATCTTATTGCTACTTTGGTTTAGGATTTCGCTCCTTGCCTGGCTCTATTTGTTATCATGTGGTCAGTACTTTATATACAGATGTGTTATTTTCCCTAAGAGAATACAGTTTCCTTATAGTAAGACACAATGTCTTGTTTCTCAAAATCCCTTTCAGTGGGCAGTAGATTGTGATGTGCATATAAAAGATACTCAACAAATTCCACACGGTGAGCTTTTTAAACTATACAGCAAGTCAAATTCTGCACCCTGTGCTCTGTAATTTCTTGCCTCAGGTACCTTTTAAAACTACCGGGCATCCCTGGTGGCGCAGCGGTTGAGCGCAGCGCTGTGGAGCTGTAGGCACCACGCGATGCAAGTTCGACGCCCAGACAGGGAGATTCCCACATGGTGCAGCAGACCTCTCCTGCCTCGCCCGCTGCTCCCCTCAGCAGTGTATTTCTGATCTGCTTGTTCTGCTCCCCACTCTGTCTGGTGAACCCTCTCGCCGCCCCACGCCTCTGGCCTGTACCCCAGCTTCTATGTATAAATAAATCTTAAAAAAAAAAAACTACCTACAATACTAGCAGCAACACTAAACAAATTTTGTTTTCTTTGTTAAGAGGATTATTAAACTTTAAGTTATAATATGGGGGGCGGGTTCCCCTCCTAAAAGTGTCTGTATTTTAACACAAGCCTTTGAAACCTTAGCTACCAAGAAGGATAATGTTAGATACTTTGGCAGGGACACTTGGGAAGAGGGAGTCTTAAAATTACATCACACAGGCAGCCACACACTCCACTTGCTTCTATGTCCAGCCATAAAGTGCCTCCGAGCACATGTAGCAACTTCAAAAAGCTTTTGAACCTCAACCAGCCTTTCTCTCTAAAACAGTTAAAAATAATAGCAGACATCCAATACCTTCTTTTGAGTTATTTTTCAGCTTAAAAAGGAACAGTATTAGAACCAAAAGCAAATTCTGCAAGTGGATTTTTTTCATGTGTTTGTCGTTGTTGCTGATTTCTCCCTTCGGACTGTGAATTCCTTAAAAGCTAATGCTGTATCCACCCCAGGACCTGGCACTGTGCTAACACACATAATGCTCGGTGACGCATAAAGCCATGAACAAACACATGGAGAAATGGCTCAGGGATAGAGAGAGGGAGGCAAGTCAGTTTTTATGTTATAAGACTTTCAAGTCAGTATCTTTAAGCAAAATATTACTTTGGGCACACAATTCTCTAGAGTTCTACAGTTTATGCTATAGATTTACCACACAAATATTCCCATTCACGAACAAGGCACTCTGATAACACACTGAAATGTCTTACCACAACTGATTTGGGTAAATCTAAGGCCCTATAGGATTAAAAAGGATTCTCTTGAGAGCTCAGAGTAAGTGACTCTATGGGGCAGGTCTCCAAAAAATGAAATGTTCATATCACTGGCGTTACAATCAATCCAAGGACTAAAGATCAAATATATTACACCATAGATTAGTTCATCTCTACTCTGCCTTTGGAAGCGAAGTAGGTGCCTCATACTGCTCTTATTATTAGGCATATAAGCAAGTAGCTAGTCTTTCTGAGAGAGGGAGATATATACAAACAGAAGCCTTCAAAGAAAAAAAGCATTAGAGAAAAAGTATTTCAGGGCTGAAGACTGGTTTTAATTGATTGGGAAAAGGGAAACTGGGGCCAGTGGGAGTGTCATTGAAGCACAGGCAATAACAACTGAAGGTTAGCATTTTTTGGTTCATTATGATGATTTACAAAATGGTGTTTTAATTCTAGAAAAAATAAAGTGAGTTAGGATGCTTAGCTTTGCTTATAAGAAAACTCATTGTTTTCTTGCCATGTCATAGGGAAGTGCCCAGAGGAAACCTACCAATAACCTGGGAAGAAATACCCCAGGTAAGTGTTTATTCTGATTTCCCTGCACTCCTTTTGCATCTAAGGATGCTTTTGGTTAACGGACATCACAAACCTCTGCAGTAGTCAAGCTCCCTCCTATCCTGTTGCCGTTCAGTTTTCCATTGTGAGTATTCCTCTACAGTTGTCCAAATTTGAGAAGGCCCCTCAAATTCTCCTCCATCTTTTATAGTCACCAGAAACATGGTGATATATCTGAAGTGAGGGATTCTCAATAACACAAAAGTCAAGGGACCTGAATGCTATCAATGCAGCCTGCATCTTGTATTTTTACTTTTTTCTCCTCTTTTTCTACTCTCTCCTGGAGTCCAAGTTAATTCATTCAGTCATTATTTATTCACTCATTTTCTTATTCATTACCCCTTATTCACCACTCTTTATTTTCTTTTTTATTATCTCATAAAATACTATCATTCACTCAGTCAGTCACTCTCACTCTGCATCTAGTCTTCACTCATTCATTTCATAAGACATTTCTTGGGCACTATTCAGAACAGGGTAGCGAATGAACAGGACAGTAAACAGAAAGTCCTTTTCCTCGTGGATCTGGGGGAAAGAGACAGTAAAAAAAAGTGTATTATGTGAGGTAGTGGCAAGTGTCCCTGCCAAGTGATGGAGGTCAATGAGAGGATACAGGCATCCACTCCATAGCTGCTAACTGCCATGTGTGACCACGTGCCACATACATTGTTAGACTGGGGACAAGGTGGCAAACAAGATTCAGGTCTCAACCCTGAGAAAGCAATGCAATGATGCTCAGCCCTAGAAATACAGATTTTTTACAAGTTCCTTGGGAAGTTATGATATATAGGTTACAGATGAGAACCTCTCATCAAGAATGCCACACATCATATACCAATTTCTAGATATCTCATGTGTACTAAAAGTACTTCAAATTCCTTCTAATCTTATATCTAAACTGTCATGTTTCCTCTTTCCTCCATTTCCTTGATTAGGTGAGCTACACTTTTGCTATAATGTCCTAATTGACCCCATCCTGCACACAATCATCAGAATGATCACTCTAAAATGTAAACTTACACGAAAGGTCATTTGTGACCCAGAGGGAAAAGTCTGGCCTTCTGCCCAACATTCAGGGCTCTTCACAGTCTGGTCCCAGTCTTTTGTTTCAATAGCACTGCCTACCACTCACATCTGCCATACTAAACCATTTGTAGGTCAAGCCCTATCAGGCCCCTCTGCTGGACTGTCCTCTCCCCATGTCTAGCTAACAAAATCCTTTTTATCCTTCAAGAACTATATCAAACATGACTCATCTCTAGATGCTTCTTGAAAATCTTTTCCAAGCACTCTGGACTCAGTCAGTGTGCTATTTTGGTACAACATAGTTTTTTTTTTTTTTAATTGTTATTTATGCTTTTACATTTTGTATTCCCCTTGGGCAGCCCACCACCAATTCACCTGTGATTCATCTCCATGGTCCCCTGTATTCTCCTCTCTTCCATTTTGTGCCCTTATCCTCCCCTCCCCCCACCCCCCTCCCACCGCTGAGTGTCTCTCTCCCACCCGGCCTCCCTATAGTCCTGTTATAAGTGAAACCATTCAATATTTTTCTTTTTCTTTCTGGCTTATTTCACTGAGTATGATTCCCTCTAATTCCATCCATGTCGCTGCAAATTGCATGTGTTTATCTTCTTTCCATGCTGAATAGTATTCCATTGTGTACAGGTACATCATAGTTTTTAAAGTACACTTATCACACTATATCACTATTTATGGTTACACATGTTAGTCCCTACTCCAAACAATGAGTTCCTCAAGGACAGGAGGCATATCTTCTTTATCTTTGATTTCCTTGCCACCATCTTGCATACAATACATACTCAGTAACTGCTGACTGAATGAAGTATGTATTAGTAGCCAACAAAGAGATTTACTAGTGGATGCAAGCAAAACATTAAGTCAGTGTTTTCAATAAATTGCAAACAATAGCATTTAATCACTTTATTTCCAAAAAATATCCTGAAAGTAAACCTAGCCAATTTATGGATCAATAATTTCTTTTTAAAAAAGATATATTTATTGCATAGAAGAAGTGAGGTGTAGGCCAGAGGTGTGGGTTGGGGGGTGGTGGTGAGAGGATTCACCAGAGAAAGAGTGGGGAGCAGAACAGGTGGATTTCTGAAATACACTGCTAAGGGAGCAGTGGGTGAGACAGGAGCGGTCTGCAGAGCCATATGTGGGTTAGTTCCCTGTCTGGGGATCCAATTCAGGCATCGCAGTCATAGTGCTAAGACTTAACCCGTAGGCCACCAGGGAGGCCCTGGATTAATAATTTCATCCTCATCACTTGAACCTATTTTTATTCATATCTCACTGCTAAATCACTATTCTTTTGGCCTCCCTCAGTCTGCAGTTTATGGCTCAGGCTGGATTACAATATCCCCTGCTACTTCTGCAAAAGTAGTCACTGACCTCTGACCAATGGTATCTATTACTGGGGCTGGTTTATCTACAGTCAGTGTAGGTTATCACCTTCTTACTGTGACATCAGGGCACTGAAGTGTTTATTACCCCTAATATAACCCTCTTTCACCTAAGAGCTTGCTTCCTTTGGGTGAAGGCTCTGCATTCTAAGGCTAATTCTTTAATCTTTTAGAAACCATCAGGAATGACAAGTCCTAGCAAAAAGTCTGCACAGTATGAGGACAGACACACGACAGATCTCTGATCTCTTTCACTGTAATATCCTCACAAGTGCAAAATACCAGACGCTAAGAACTATTTGAGCTATGTGGTAGGGTGACACAAACATTTCAGACTCATTTTAGTAAGGTGACCACTAAAAAAGGAAAAGAGTTCAAAACTTCTAGCCACAAAGGTTTATTGTTAAAAAGTTAAATATTTCCTGTGGTGGAATGCAAGTTAGTTCCCTTCAAAGGGAGAAAGGAGGCTATCGGGTAAATGAGAGATATAGCATGGGGGAGAGTGTGAGAGGAGCCACTAGGAGGGAAAAAGAATGAAAAGTTTGGAACATACTTGAAAACAATTACATTTTTAGAGGCCTGAAGTGGACACGGAGCCAAGACAATACAAGTAGCAGGAAAACCAGTTCTCAGAGAACCACTATTAAATGAAGAGAATAGAGAAAGAGGGGCCTCCCCGGTGGCGCAGCGGTTGGGCGCTGCGCTGTGGAGCTGTTGGCAGCGGCGATGCGAGTTCGACGCCCGGCTGGGGAGAATCCCACATGGTGCGGCAGACCTCTCCTGCCTCGCCCGCTGCTCCCCTCAGCAGTGTATTTCTGATCTGCCTGTTCTGGTCCCCGCTCTGTGTCTGGTGAGCCCTCTCGCCGCCCCACGCCTCTGGCCTGTGCCCCAGCTTGTATGTATAAATAAACAATGAATCTTAAAAAAAAAAAGAATAGAGAAAGAGAAACTAAAAGGTCTGTCCACATCCAGGCTCCTCCAGACTAAGGAAATACCAATAGCAGGTACTTCTGAGGCCCTGGTCAGCAGACAGGCTACTAGACTATCAGTGTTGCTGTGAGCAACCAAACTTGTTTCACAGAGCACATCACCTAACAAAGGAGGGACTTCTCATCCCAGAACAGGCCTCCCTCATATTCATAACATGTTACCCCAGTCATGGGCATCTGACCCACATGGGAAGTGTCACATCTTTATTATGTACTCCCCACCTTAGCTAAGCTATGTCCTGTGGATTACTGTGTACATGTTCTACAATATTTTTGTGGGGGATCACGATGGGCTACAAATTTGTGGTTCGTAGACTAGTGCTAGTCTGTGAATTGTTCACTAACTGGTTCACAATGAGAAAAGTATATAACTTGAGTATGTGTTTAGAATCACTTATAGCAACTAGCTGGAACATGCCAGCACATGGCATTTTACATGTCTTTGTTGTTTTCTTCATTTTCATATATATTTTTTTATTATATTTTATAAAAAGTATCAATCCATGATGATTATAATTAAAAAAAATTCAAACCACTAGCTCATTACCACAGTTTGTGCCAACACTGTCCTATTGAATGGAAATAAACAGAACTGAGAGCAGTTGGGAGTTTTCCCTTTAATTGCTCTAAAGGGACCCTTGTTCTCTGCTTCTCTGTTCATCAAACCTCTCTCTGCTTCTTCATGCTCCAGGTGCAAAGATGCATTCCAAAAGAACACAGATCCCAATGCTTGCAGATATGCTGGGCACCCACAGTGTTTCAATTCTTTACAGGAAAAGCTGTGCTCACAACAGAAAGAAGAAATGTGATCACAGAGCTTAGCAGAAAAGCTCCCTCAGAAACAGCAATATCCAGTCACTGTTGCCTCATAATCTGACTCCTGGTTAAGAAAATATTGACAGATATTGAGTCACTCTATTGAAGCTCATTTAGTCTAAAAGCATAGGCCCAAACATACATGAACACACCCCTTTCTCAAAGGCTAAAGTGGAGGTGAGAAACATGGCAGGAACCTGATACAGGGCAAAGCAGTCATCTCTGCATGAAAATGAGGAAGTGAACACAGCTCCCTCTAAGTTCTAGATGATTACCATTCATGCCACATAACGAGCAAAGCATGCTGGATACATGTAACATCTTTATTCTTGCCTTGTCAGCCATGCCCCACCCATGCTATAATAACACAATTATGAGGCCACCTAGAAATTGCTAATTTTCCTTCTCCCTGAGCATGCTAAGTGTCACCCACACTTCAATTCATGTAATCTGTTTATACCTCAATGACATCTGTCCTGACTTATAGACGAGACCAAAAAGTCTCACCTGAGGTCACAAAAGGAATGCAGAAAACAATGGAGACACAAATTATGGAGGAAATATTAATATTCTCAAATTGAAGAAGAGAGGGGAATACCCACCAGCCTCATATGAGTGAGGTTATGAGGGCAGTGCTACCTCTGTCTCGAAAGTCGTTTGAGATTAAATGAGTTCCTGGGAAAATGGGAAGTCTAGGGCAAACTGTGCAATGAGCTAAGTTTGTCTCTGATACCCCAAATCATCTCCCTTCCCATTCTGTGGCATTTGCATCTGCTTTGCTCAGTCAGTGCTCTGGCGTCCCTAGCCCACATTAAACTCCCTCTTAGTTGCTCTCACCTCCTCCACGGGGGAAGTAAAAGACTACTCTCACTCCTGGAGTCTCTAATATTTAAAGTCTCACCTTGCCCTGTGAAGAAATGCTTTCATCCAAGTAAGGGGATTGCAGGTAGCAGGTAAATGGGGATTCACCAAGGGAAATGGGGTAGGGTATTCCACACATTCTTTCCCAAGTTTCCTGAAATATGTGTGTGTGAGAGAGAAAACCCATCCTACCATTGATTGAGCACCTACTAAGTGGTTTTGACTGTGTTAAGAATTCTACATTCACCAGTTAATTAAATTTTCAATCATCTTGCTAGTGAACTATTATCATCTCCAATTTGCAGCTGAGGAAATGAAGGTCCAAAGAGTTAAGTCATTTCTAATGCAAGGTCACAGCATCAATGTGTGATCACAATTGCTTTAACCTCTAGCCAGCATGGCCTCCACAGACATCACAGCAGATTATAAATCATCCCAGAATGGAAATGGTGCATTTTACCACCCACAGAAAACAAAGTGAGTGCTCTCCAACAGGGAAATGTATGAAGAATGGCATCTTAATAGAATCAAGCATTCCATTATCCATGTGGCATAACTTTACTCATATTTGGGTCTAAAATGCCTAATGGTGCTTGTAGTATAAACTCTCTTCCTCATTTATAAACAATGTCGAAATATCACTATTCCCCAAGTGGCTCAGCACTGGCCTCTGACTCAGTGGTGATCCCATCAGCAAATTCATCAACTTCATCCTAGTTGGAAACTAAATTGAATTGTCTTCATTGAGGAGCCAGAGGTAAAATGCAATTGCCTTCCTACCAAAGGGAAACACCATACCCCTAAGAGATGAATATCAATGAGAAGACTCTTAACTACCTAAAAGGAAATCCTCATGACTCCAAAGGTTTGTGTCAATGTAGCCCCATAATCAGCTACTTCACAGGAAGGGTGTACACATGGACATTTTGATAACAAATGATAACATGTACGGGAAGCACCAAAAATCAAGACAAATATTAAGGTCAATCTGCACCTTAAAGAGTCTTTTACTGAGTACCTATTATGTGCCAGATATTCTACAGGCAGTATCACTAATTCTCTATTTAGCCTCTCCCAGATTTTATTACAATTCTTACCTACAATTAAGACAATAGATTCAAAGAGGCTACATGATTTCCCCACATTCAAATGGCTAAAGGCATATCCAGGTTTTAAATTCATGTGTGTCTGATTTCATGCTTGGATTTCTTTCAGTCTACAAGGCGGCTACCATTTGATCATAAGTCATCTCTTCTCTGAAATGATAATATACACTTTGGAGTACCTCAACATTCTACTGTAACGAGAAATCCTTAGTATAAATAAATGATAGCTATTGTTGGTAGATTTAAAAAAATCACTTAGTATTTTGATTTTATCTAATATTCAAATATTAGAAATTCTAGAAGCTGGGAAAGAGTCTTACTACAACTTTGTCCACATTGGGACCCAGAGTTCTCCCATGCATTGCCCCTTCCCCATGTCCGTGAGCCCAGTCTGGAATCTGCACTCAGTCCACACACACCAAGCAGCGAACCCCACAGGCCACAGCTCTCCCTATGAGCTCTGTCTTACCTTGAGCTTGCTAGTGCCATATCTTCTCCTGGCTCTTCTTCAACACCAGCTAGCTCTGGGGGCAGGGAACCATCTTTGTTGATATTATTCACCCAGCTTTCCTTTGCCCCATCATCTCTATCCTTGTTCTGCTCAGCTGAAACAGGAAACGATAGGAAGGTTATCTCTTAACTTCATGAACTACAACTCTCATATCGGCCCTTATCACAGAAGGCTCAAACTTGAAGTTCAGGCCTTCCTGAGTGACAAGGCAATCACTAATGAGTCTGAATACTCACGATCAGAATTACATTTGTAAGCGAAATCAGTAGATTCCTACCCAGGCAGTCTCCTGAGTGCCCGTGTGTACCTTTAAAAGTATAGGTAGGGCCTCCCTGGTGGCTCAACAGGTTAAGCACAGCACTGTGGAGCTGTCCGAGCACAGCGGTGTGGGTTAGATCCTGGCCAGGGAGACTCCGACATGGCGCAGGAGACCTCTCCTGCCTCGCCCACTGATTCCTCAGCGATGTGTTTCAGTGGATCTGCTTGTTCTGCTCCCCACTCTGTCTCCGGTGAATCCTCTCATCTCCCCACACCTCTGGCCTACACCCTAGCCTGTATGTATAAATAAATAAATCTTTAAAAAAAATTAAATAATAAAAGTAAGGTAAATCTGACCTAAATGGGGTTCAAGATCAAATATGTGTGGTCAGGGGATGCTCAAGGCAGGTAGTGCTCACTGGGACAGAAGTATCATCATTACCAAGCATTTACTAAATATCTACAATGTGTTCAACTCAGGTCCAGGCTCTGGGATCCAAAGGGAAACAAATACTTCTGTTCTAGAGTATCCCTCTTTACTGCTTCCTCCTCCCCCCAGTCTGTACACATGAACTGAAATTCTACAGTCAATACCCAGCTGAGGCTCCAGGGCCCCTGTGTACTCCCGCTTCAGGAAATAGCTCCTTTTTTCTCTGAACACCCAGGGCTCTTTACCTGCACCTCTTAGAAAACTAGCATCACCTAAGTGATAAATAAGTGGCAGGCACAATGCTGAGTTTTCTGCATGCACTGTCCTGTGAGGAGGGACTATTTTCCAAGTTTACAGATTTAGAAATTGAGGACCAAGGAATTTAAGAAGCTTGCCTAAGTCCAGATACCCAGTAAGTGCTAGGAATACTTTCATCGGTGGTAAGAAGGTGAAGCAATATTTAAGGGCTCCTAATTCCTAAAAACACACATTCCAGGGTGGTGTTCTCCACAGGTCTCTTTACACATAAGTCCAATTTCTTCAACTGTAAAAGGAATCCACAGTGCTAACCTGTACCCTTTAAAATTTCTGAGAGTCTGGGTGATTTTTGAAAATCAAGAGAACCACAAACCACACATGGTGCATACTAAGCAGTCAGCTCTTATCTGCAAAGAGTGTGACTCTGAATCAGAAAGACTGACATTCCAGCTCTTCCACGTGCCAACTATGACCTTGGACAAATTATTTTACTTCTTTAGACTTTATCTACCCCATATCTAGAATGGAAGTAATAATATAAATCTTCTAATATTGAAGCTACAATTATAAATAATAGATAGTAAATACTTATTACATATTAGATGCTGAAATGGTTATAGCAATTTGCCTTATTGATTACAGGCTAGAGCTAGCTTGGGGCTGTCCTCTGGGGGTAAATGTTTACAACTAATCAAGAGTTATTAGCGAGAAGCCATCCTATAAATATTTAATGAACTCAAAAGAATACTAAAGAAGCCCTCAAAATACTGTTTACTGTCCCAATGTAATGAAGTAACAGATGTCAAAGGTCATTGAACAAGGAGACTGATGTTTCTGTACAAGCTCTTTATCCTACTCAGGAGATTCTGAATTTTCAAAGAGCCAAAGAAATAAGAAGTGGCAGATCCCTTAGAAACCCCAATTATTTAATCTACTACAACTCAAAATGGCATCTAAAGAGGTTCCTACATCCTCCTTCTGTGGCACCGAGTCACTTCCCCCTGCCGTCATCAATTTGAATCCAGGTTAAGAAGATTTTGAGCTAGAGGACTAGTACACATTACACAAAGCATACCTTCAAATGATTTCCCTCACACTTCAAGAACAATTCTAACACCCTTCTCTTCTCCTAATTCCTTCTTCCCAAATAAATGCTGAATTAATGTACTAGTCAAATAACTCACCTGCTACCTGAAGTTTCTTCTTTCTCATGGATGCTCTGATAATGTCTGCACCGTGGATTTTGTCTCTGTGTCTTTTTGCCTTGGCTTCATAAAACCATTGGCCACTCATATTCTTCAACTGCTGGTCATCCTTAATTTTTTCAGGCAAATGTCTACAAAAGGAAAAGAGAGTCACTTTGCTGAGAACCAGTAAATAAATGAATTCATTGTGAAACTGCATAAAGACACTGAAGCCAAAATGAAGCCTGTGATATTTAAGAAGATCCCACAATGACTAACATGTATATGTTCTCCTTTGACTAAAAAGCCAGAGAAATCAAGGCAGATATTTTTTGAAAATTTAAAGATTTAAGCCATAATCTCCAGATGATGCCTGAAATTTCGCAAAAGCAGATTTACTTTTTAACTGAAGTCATCTGTATCTACTGTCCAAATGTAAATATCAATATCCCATGCAGAGATGACATGTTAAACCTCCATAAGCCTTGGTTTCCTAATCTTGTAGAGGGGTAATACTAATACCCCACCTCATGGAGAGTTGGTAAAGATTAAATTAGCTACTGCAGGTAAACTGCCCTCTGCACGTGCCTGGCACCTAACAAGCACCTAGTGAATAGCTGGAAGGGTAGTTATAAGTTCTTTCCATTTCAGTGAAAATAGTTTATCAGAGACTTAGTAACCTGTGGGGGAGAGAGCAAAGTCCCTCGTGCTTAATATTAGGCAAATGAATACCAAAAAAGGCAGGCTGGAGTTAGAGGAGATCAAATGTATGTATGGTGGGTAGAGAATAGTGGCAGAGGCAAATCCTATTTCTGCAGATCATGTTTTAAGGGTTCCACAATGCTCACTTAAAAGCTTAAACTGGGCCTCCCTGGTGGCACAAGGGGTTAAGTCTCAGCCTATGGAGCTGTCCACAGCCACTGCTGCACTGCAGCAGTTTGATCCCCAGCCAGGGAGCTTCCGACATGGCGCAGCAGACCTCTCCTGTCTCACCAGCTGCTCCCCTCAGCAGGGTACTTCAGTCAACCCCATTGTCTCTGGTGAATCCTCTCACCCCCACAATCTCTGGCCTACACTCCAGCTCTTGTATGCATAAATAAATAAATCTTTAAAAAGAAAGAAAAGCTGAAACCTAAAGAATAAAACAAGCACCACCCTCTGAAAACCTCCCTAATTTACACTGACTGGAAAAATACTGTTCTACTTGACAAGCATTTTAGCCTCAACATCTATCTCAATAGCATGATAATCACTGAATCTATCTTTTCTTACTCATAGATATGCAGTTAAAACAGAATAAAAACCCATAAGGACACTTTGAACTCTCAGAAGATAGTATGCTTAAAAAAATCCAAGAGGGTTTTATAAAGGTCATTCAAGCTAATGGGCATGATTTCTAACGTAGCCAGCCGAAGTATTTTAACCACAGAGTGTATAAGGCTGCATGCAAGCAGACTTAGGACAGAGGAAATGAGTGTGTGCCTGGAAGACATCACTCTACCCAGAGTCCAGCTCTCCCCTGGAACTGTTCCTCCTCTCCCAATTACCAGGAAGAACTACTCCATTCCCAAGCATGGCTAGTCACAGCCTTTGGACACACTCCGTAACGACAGCCCATCACCAAACCTGACAGGGACAGTGTCTTCACCTCAAGGTTCTGAGTCGTCAGAGCAGTCATGGTTCTTTATTAAATGTTTCATATGGTTTCCCTTTGCCTCAAGTTTCACCAGTGCAAACAGTACCCCAGGGTCACTGGTGGAGCTTTTGCCTTTCTTTTCCCAAAAGGATCAAGTTTGAGTTCAATTCCAGAAGAAAGAAGTCCTTCCAGTTCTCCCAGGTTAGAGAATGGGCTTCAAGGGCAGGGCCTGTACTCAGTACATCTTTGCCTCTTGTCTGGAATTCAGCCAGTGCTTGTGGAATGAAGGAGTGTAGTATGAGGCCTGAGGCACCTGACTGCAGGTCACCTTTTCTGACTCATTTTCCAGCACTTACCCTCTTGCCCCCACCTGCCAACACACTAGACTTCTTACTGTTCTCCAAACTGTTCTTTCACAAACTCTGTAAACATCAGAAACAGGAAAGTGTGGCAGAGACTGGGCTTCGGAGTCTCCCTAAATTAGGTCGTCATCCCAGTTTTGCATTTTCTACAAGTGACACTGGGCAGGTCAATGAACCTCTCTAAACTCAGTCTGTTTCTTTGTTTGTGAAGACGGGGAAATAAGATCAACTCTGCAGGACTTTTGGGATGACTCAATGAGGTGTTTGCCTGCAAGTACCTATTAGTACCTGAATCTTGGTAAGAAGCCCAGGAATATGAAGTCTTTTAGGATGGCTTTCCCTCAGTTCTCCATACAGCATGTTGTTCCTCACCCTTTAGGTCCAGTGAGCATATCCCCTCACCAGGAAAGCCTGTCCCAACTCCCTGGGCACAGTTTAGCCCGCTCTGCTCCATGCCCTAGGCAGCACCTCCACGACAACCCTTGCCTCACCACATTTCAATACTCGATCTGCATATCTGTCTTACCCACTGATCTGTGAAGTCTGCAAACTCCTTCAAGGGGAGAATTATATCTCAAACACCTTTGTAATGTCAGTGCCTAGCACAGAGCTGATACTCAAAAACTGTTTGTTGAATGAATAAATCAATGAACAAATAAATGCTCAGCCATCAGCCTAGCCTGAGTCAGTCAAGAGATAAGCGAGATCCCATCACTGTTGGGGTTAAGTGAGTTACACTACACCCCAGTGCCTGTGCCTTCTCCTGAGAGGCAGACTAGGAAAACACAAGATAAACTATGGCATTAGTCATCTTTTTGAAAAAGATCACAAATCCCATGGCATAATAACTCTTGATTTCTCTTCATGAGATTATTTATTTACTTATTTTTGTTGTTCAATTGAAACACATTTTGTAAGGTTTTTCTGCTATTCTCGATCTGTTTCTGTTTAAATGAATGTCTACCAGCCTCTGGTCATGCTATACTTTCAATTCACCACAAGCACAGGCTGTGAGACCAGTTCCCTGGAGCACATGGCCTCTGAGAGGGCTGGGAGCCATTAGAGTAAGTCATTAAGGTTGGGTTTCTGGCTCATTTCTTTCGAGTAGAAAAAGAATAAGAAATTATTTCAAATTCACTAAGTGTCAGTTATGGATTTCCAACTGTAATAATCACTGCTAAGCGTAATCAGTTTTTTCCTATCTTAGTCATCTGGAATATTTTATAAATGAATTCATATATATGTGATGTGCAAACACAAGTTTTGTAAAGATGTAGACCATTAGGGCCTCCCTGGTGGCGCAACGGGTTAATAAACGCAGCACTATGAAGCTATCCAGAGCCACTGCAGCACAAGTTCAATACCCGGCCGTGGAGATTCCCACATGGTGCAGCAGACCTCTCCTATCTCACCCGCTACTGCCCTCAGCAGTGTATTTCAGTAGATCTGCAGTTCTGCTCCCTGCTCTGTCTCTGGTGAATCCTCTCACTACTCCACAATTCTGGCCTGCGCCCCAGCTTCTATGCATAAATAAATAAATCTTTAAAAAGATGCAGACCATTAAAAAAAACCCACCAACTATATGATGTTAAAATCTTCTATCAGCCCATGTTGATCTCCATTTTTCCTCAACTCTACTCATTCCAGACAAATTAGCAATATTCTAATTGTTATGACATTTAAAGTTAGAAGAGGGTAATTGTCTAGAGACTCCAACATTTTATCCCTCGCTGTCTTCTCTGTACATTGCATAGTGTGCTTAGAAGAGAGCTAAGGACAGAGAAGATGCTCAATAAACACTGAAGGGCTGGCGGGCAGCAGGAGGGCAGAAGGGCACGTGGCCCAGAGAAGCCACTGCCCTGCTGCCCTCCAGGTACAACATGACAGTCGGTCCCCATCCCTTCGGCTAACACATTAAAAGCTTTCGTTTTGCCACAGGCACCATATTTTGCATATGCACCACCTCACTTAATCCTCACAATGTCACCAAGATGGACAAAGCAGAAGATGGCTAACTTGCCTTCTCTATATGTTAAAGGCCACATCTGCCCCTTTGTTCATTCACTAATCCCCTGTCATCTATCAGGCATATACTTGGAACTGTGCATAAAATATATAAACAGCTCTAACTGCCACTGTCAACTCCTCTGGTGCAGAGTGTATGAATAGGGAGAAAGCCAGAAGAGCAGTGAAACTCTCCATCCTTGCTTCTACACTTTTCACTCAGCATGCCCTGTAGCTCCCTTGTACTTACACAGCACACCCCAGCTTCCAGCTATTCGTTATTTATGATGAGGCAAAGTCCTAACGTCACAGGCAGCGCCTGGCTGATACTATCTTGTCAACTGTGGATAAGGAGATCAGCAGACTGGCCGGGGAGGTGGGTTGGTTCCCAGCATTTTTTCATTCTAACTTCTCAGTATATTCTGGGCAAGATGGTTAAACTAAGTGATTTGAAAGTACCCTTAGATGTTTGTTTTGAATGGGAGTGCTCGAAGGGACTTTACATAGTGACAAATGGTCTCACTTTCAGATGAAACAATCAAGCCTCAGAGAAGTGGTTTGCCCAAGGTCACACAGAGCTGGGACAGGAAATCAGCCTGACTCCTGGCCAATGCTCTCCCACCATCCCATCCTGCCTCAGCCACACATGACTTTGGTTTCTAAGATGGTAA
The DNA here is from genome assembly GCA_004024925.1 of Scalopus aquaticus. NCBI lineage: Eukaryota > Metazoa > Chordata > Mammalia > Eulipotyphla > Talpidae > Scalopus > Scalopus aquaticus. The sequence continues at coordinate 6,818 of PVIJ01018416.1, read as the reverse complement.
TCACACTTTACAGAGGAATTCAATATTTGATAGAAAATCTGAAAACCAACACATGCAAAAATGAAATAAACTGCAAATTTTCCTTATAAACTGGAAAATGAGAGGAAAAGTGCAGCCCTTGTGTTGTGAATACATTATGATCCTCACATCAGCACAGCGTGGGGAGGCACAGTTTGGCTGACTGATAAGTGAGAATTCTATCTTGCAGGGCACTGACCTCTTCACCCTATTACCTCATTGTTTGAGGGGTACAGCTGCTGTTTTGTGGATGAAAGGAGTACGTGAATGTAAGACTCTGTGTGCAGTTTAGTTCCCTGAACAAAGGTTGGTTTCTTCCCCCTTTGCTTTGACAGAAAACACCAGCACCAGTCCTGGAAAGTAGTTCTTCAATGACAACTGCCTTCGTTTCAAAGAAATTAGTTCTTAAGGAAGCAGCTGAGAATCATAAGATGTGGTTGTGGCCGAGATGGTAGATCTACTGTGTGGACACCCATTGCTGTGACGCGGTGTATGGGGGGTGGGCATGGGGGTGTGCAGACACGGTGAGGTGGTGTGCAGATCCATACAGGCAACAATTTCCTGCTGCCAGTATGACGCAAAGCACAGGAAACACCACCTCTAGACTGTGTAATTTTCAAACCATAAAAGACTAAAATTATATATCTGTATCTATAGTGGTGCTGCTTTAAAAGAGAGAGTGAGGAGAGACAGAAAAAGAATCCATCTTGATGTATTTTGCACAAGATGGTGACTGTGTCCAGCTGGTAGTGAGAGACAAGCTGGTAGATGTGCGTGGTAATAACCAGGCCCAGCACGAGAGAGTTGCAGGGGCAATAGTGACTTGGAACTGTTGTTTCCTCTAACTGTTCCCCAGAAACACCCCTGTGGCTATTCCCTTGTGTTCAAATTCTTTTTATTTCTTTTTTATTTTTTTTTTAAAGATTTATTTATTTTTGCATACAAGCTGGAGTGTAGGCCAGAGGTGTGGGGCAGTGAGAGGATTCACCAGAGACAGAGTAGAGAGCAGAACAGGCAGATCTACTGAAATACACTGCTGAGGGGAGCAGTGGGAGAGGCAGGAGAGGTCTGCTGTACCATGTGGGAATCTCCCTGGCCGGGGATTGAACTCGTGCTGTAGTGGCTATGGATAGCTTCATAGTGCTGAGATTTAACCCACTGCACCACCAGGGAGGCCCTTGTGTTCAAATTCTTAATAGTCTGGGTAATTTGGGAACCATTAATTTTGGGTGATTTGGGAACTGGACACTTCCCCTGTCTGATACTCATTTTTCTCATCCATGAAATCAGGATGGGAGGTCACTGTAGGGCCAGTGAAAAAACAGAGTTTCTCAGGCTGTTTTCACCACGGCCTCCAGGCACAGGTGGCTTAATAGATAGCACATAACCTTGATGTTTAGTCATGACATGTAACCTTGGTACGTAGTCTCCATGCATGGAAGATAGCAGATAACATGTAATCTTGATGCATAGCTTACATGTGTGAAAATATACGTATGTAACCTAAGCACAAATCTGGCCCTGTGCCAGCTTTGTTCTTGTACAGTATAAAGAGGCAGGAGGGTATGACTCATGGAGCCCAACCCCTAGCAGCTGCCCCTATGGCCTCTGTTGCAGCGGCTGCTGCCACGTGTGTATCTTGTTTCCCAATGTTGCAATAAAGTCACATTGTTAGACCTACCAAGGGTGCCCTCCCTTGTTACTTATTTGCCGGCATCCAGAAAGAACCTGGCTGGGCTTGAGGCTTCGGCCCAACAGAGCCTATAGATAAATCATCTCCAATGTGTCTTAAATGAGCTTGGTTATGGATAAATCCAAGCTCTGATACCAGGAATGGCAAGGAGATTTAAATTTGAATGCCAAATTGTACCTATAGTTACAAAGAAAAGGATTCTGGGGCACTGTTTGTTCTGAGTAGGCAACAATGCTATAATCCATTCGTGATTTCCTCATGGTTATCTCAGAGTTGTGCTTCTACATCCATGAACTAACATGGAAAGAATAGTCTGAGTCTTAGTGGCAGGTTTGCCTTTCTAATAATGTTTTGTTTATGTTAATACTATAATTATACAATTTATGTTTCTACAGCTACATGCTACTTTGAAGGAGGACTGGCACATTGTAAAATTATATGAGGGAAACAAAGTTGAGGCTTTAAATTTGCAAATTACAATCCAATAAGTGAAAAGGCCTTTGAGGCCTGAGACCATGTTTCAATTGCCCTGCATTTCCCTTCACATCATTGTCCAGAGATGTGTACTTAATCAGAGATTAAAACAAGTGCACCTGTCAGAGATGAATGCTTAATAGGTGCTCAATTAAATTTCACTGAATTAAGTAATTGGGTTTCAGGAGTAATCTCCTAGGAATCACAGTAATTACCAGAGATTTCATCCTTTTATAGACAGGTAGGGTGGTGAATAAGAGAATTAAAATGTATTCATCACCTATTATGTACTAAGAAGATTAAAAATTATCTTGCTTAATCCTGACTTTAATCCTTTGAGTTTAGTATTATGGTCATTCCCAGTGCCTTAGTTGGGGCTCAAAAGATAAAGTAACTTACCCAAGGAACCACAGCTGATCAGAGGTGAGAACCAAATTCAAGATCATGTCAGTTTTGACTCTAAGGTTTATGCAGGTAGTTAAAGAACTCCTGATGTCACGACAGGACCCTGACTGTTCTGAGAGGGTACCAATGAGCAGCACAGGGCAGAGGGGAAAGCAGTGGATCAAGAGTTTTCCTTATCATGGCTTTGGCACTGACTAGCTTTGTGATTCCAGGCAAGTCACTTCCCCTCACTGGGCTTTATCTTCTTTATGTATAAAGTGACTGATATAAAAGAAAACATCTCTTTTCCAGAGATGACTGGCTATAACTCTCACAGAAGAAGCAAAGAGAAATAGCTGGGAGATGACAAAAAGGCTGAAAAACAAAAGTCCACAGAATAGCATTTTCAGAGAGCAGAAACCTACTGTAGTTCTGGTTCCATTGGTCCAGAACAGCCTCAGAACAAGCCCAAGTCCCTTCAGTCCTGAAGCAAAGAGGAGATGAGAGCATGACTCCTCTCATGTGAAACAGGCCATGGGTGGGACCTCTTTCAGAGTCCACAGGCTATGGGGTACACTGTCTGCCCTCTCTGTCCACCATCACTCCCCCGTGGCCCCAGGGTCCGAGGCCAGCTATTTCCAAGTCACTAAGAGCTGAGTGATGCCTAATAGAAAGTACTCCAGAATGGTGGTGGTAGATGGGGCCGGATTCACACCAGACTTCTCACCTCCCATGCTTTATTCCTGTTAGCTTACAAAAGTAAAAACCAAGTACAGAACCAGCAGCAGCTGCTGGAGCAACCTCAGAAACAGCAGGTGGAAGGAGCCGATGAGCTGGCCACCACGGAGAGGTGCACAGTACTTCTGCGGTTGTGTAGACTTGCAGAGAAGCTCACACTCGCACCCTTTACGAGGTCTAGTTTCAGGCAGAACTTTTCACTTTTGGTATTTGCAACTACTGCAGGTCTCTTCTACTCACACAGAATCACAGAACGACATGGAAGTTGCCAGTGAAGAAAAGGTAGAAGGAGGGAGGACAGATCTCTCTGTAACTTGGTTAAATAGAGGAGGCAGAACTACAAACCTTACAAAACACCATGTAAGTAGAAGAATCAAAGGTACCCAGAGCTCCATAATATTTACAGAGCTTCACCTGAGATAGTCAGCGGGACCCAGTGCAACCCCCAGCTCCCTGCTTTCTTTTTAAGTATCTCTACCTTGCCTTGAGAGAGGCTAAAGGAATTTCCATTTTCCACTGCCCTTTAAGAATCAGTTAATATTTTCTGTGTTTCCCCCTCCCCGTATTTTTAAAATGGGCATTAATGGTCCTACCTTGGCAAATCTCAGAGTTGTTGTGAGGAGCATTCGAAGACCACATGAATGAAAGGGCTTTATATGTTGTGAAAGGATGTAAGGGGGTTAATGCTCCTAAGAGGTTCTGATGACTGATAAGGACAAATTCCCTGCCCTTCTTGGTAAAACTGCTCAAGGTCCCCTACTTACTGAGAACAGGGAGCAGTGACCAGTCTAGGTGCACAGATTGACTTGTGGGAGGAGCATGACAAGTGAGGAACCCCAGTCTCATTGCCACTACCTATAGCCACCTCCTGTCACCAATACTACTTGGTGTCCCTCCTCACGTCAAGACATTCCCTCCCTTCTCCATGTCAGCCCCCAAATGGTCCATATGCTATTGTTTCCTCAGGGAAAGGAGGTGGAGTTAGTGAATTAAGTGCCTAAAACCAAGATTTGATTCTCACTTTGGTACCTATGGGTTTTATGCGCTCAGTCAAGTCACCTGACCTGTCTCAAAGTCAGTTTCCTTGCACATCAAGTGGGTGTGATTATATCCCATCCCCCCATGACTGCATGAGTGCCTGTGAGCTCAGCAACAATGGGCATGTAAGCTCTTTGCAATTTGTTAAGCACTGTCGATAACTGAGTTATTTAATAGCCATCATCAAGTAATCTGGAACACCCGAAATGAATTGTAACACATTCTTTTATGAAGTATCCATGTTCAAGTAGGGTCAAAATATGGGAAATGGTGCATCCCAGGAAATTAGAAGTTGGCTTCTGCTCCTTTTAGATAACTCCTGGATGAGGAGCATGCAGTTAGTACAGGAAGCCTCTCACTGTTTCCACAGCCTCTCACTGTTTTCAAAGTCCAAGATTACATAGGTAATAGGAGGCAGGACCTAGACTCAGGCCCAATTCTTCAGCAACCTGTCTTGTTCTCTTTCTACCTCAGAGGTGAGTGAGAGGGCAGGAATTTGACATGGAACACTTGGATTCCTTCCAAAGAGGATACTGTGTCAAAGTTGCCATTCCTTTTTGTGGGACACAAAAAATCCTGGCTCAGGCAGAGTTGATTTAAATTGCTTCTGAGACTAACTCAAACATTTCTGAAAGTATGCAGAAATGTGAGGTACTTCTCGGTTTTATTTTTCTCTAAAAAATTAGAAATTTAAAATATTCTTACTGTGGTTCATGATTCAGTTAAAATAAGTGGATATAAATATATATATATACACACACACACCCACATCCATGTACATACAGATCTATATATGGATGCAGCTGTAGGTATGTGTTTGTATATACTTCATTTTTAACTCTGAGCTTAATAAGTTAAAGGAGTTTAGTTAGGTTTTTAATTAAGATTCTATTTCTGGCAGGAGTCTATGGGATAAATTAAGAGACATGAAGGAGGAGTTCCATCCAGGAAGGAAACCTAAAATTGGAACCCACAAGTTCAGGCTCCAAGTCAGAACTACTACTTATGGTTGAGAAAAATAAAGCATTTCATCTCCTTAAAGACTGTCTCTCCTTCCCCCAAGCCAAGATCTTCTCTGTCCCCTTACCTGACTCTCTCTTCTTCTGTCCTCTTCAGGGCCGCATCTCGCTGCAGAACTTTCATGATGGCCTCTTGCTCCTCCTCTGTCAGGAAGCTTAAGTCGATCATTTTGAAAAGTGCACACAAAATAATAGCAAAAAATCTGGCTTAAAATTCTCAAAGCAAAACAACTGTAACTGAAGTTCAGATGATTAAAGTTGCAAAACCAAAATGGAGTAATATCTCATTCAGTTCAGCAGCAAAAGTCTTATTTTGGTGCAGCAAAAGTTTTAGGTGGCCGGCTGCAAAATCCTTGGCGCTCTTTCCAGTGAGGAAGTAGAGGTCTATGGGATGAAGCGGAGCAGAGACTCTCAGAAGGATGCTGCATCCCTCGCCAGGCAGGTCACGTGTTTCTCCAGCACCACTCCTGCTCAAGCTCCTCTCTGGACCAGTCTTAGACAATTTATTCTCCTTCCATCACCAATTCCATGAGAGACAGTAGCATCAAACGATCCCCTACCTAAGGAAGCATAAAACAATAAACATCAGACAGTGAGAGGCAGTTCCTATAAGCATTGCTCATTGTTACAATATTTAAAACACTACAAGGTGAAATGGTCTCTTAGATCAGGTAAACCAGTTCCACTGGCTACCTGAGCAAATGGGAAATGGGTCATGAACCATGCTTCAATTCAATTCCAGACTGCCAAGATGGAGGGCACACAAAAAGGCCTGTCAATGTTTAACAACCCACCAAGGGAAGGGACAATTGTCTACAGGAACTGGCTCTCTCTCTCCAAAGTGATACTAGGTTAAAAAGTCACAGTAAAGATAAGACCCCTGAGATAGGACTCCAGCTCTCAAGTGATTATAGGTAAGAAACAAGAAGTAAAAGCTCACAAACGCTCTTCCTGAGCAGGAACATTGTACTGGAGTGTATGTGTTCATAATGACAGGAGAGCTAGGAATAGGTAGAGGTCATTTGAAAATAGGGGGAATTATTATTCCTCACCCAGTCCCATCTCTAACCTTTATTGGAGGCTTAGAAAAACCCACCGAGCTTGTCTCCCTTCACCTCTGAGGACAAAGAACACTTACGGGTGTGAGTATATAAACTGAGGGAAAGGAAGAAGCAGAATTACAAAACACGGGCCTCCCCCGTGGCACAGTGGTCAAGCGCTGCGCTATGGAGCTGTCGGCAGCGGCGACACGGGTTCGACGCCCGGCCGGGGAGAATCCCACATGGCGAGGCAGACCTCTCCTGCCTTGCCCGCTGCTCCCCTCAGCAGTGTATTTCTGATCTGCCTGTTCTGCTACCCGCTCCGTCTCTGGTGAACCCTCTCGCCGCCCCACGCCTCTGGCCTGTACCCCAGCTTGTATGTATAAAAAAAAAAAAAAAAAAAAAAAAAAAAAA